>PVJS01014044.1:0-41046 GCA_004027185.1 Glis glis
TGGTCCTCCCTATAATCACGTTTTTTTTTTTTTTAAAAAAGTGGGCCCTCTCAACTTCTGCTCTTTGTCCTTCAATTGTTCTGAATATTTCCCCCCAAAGCATGTACTCATATATTACTTGTGCACTAAATCAACCATAATGTTTATTTAAGGAATCCAGTTCATTTTACCAATAGGAAATGCCGATCAGGGCCCACAGCATTTTATTTTGTGAAACATTAACGTTCATGACCCTCATTCTGAAAAATACTCCCCTAGAGGAAGGAAGCTACTATGAGGACGTGATTTAAAGGTTGGTTGGTGTGATGGTTCATTTCATGTGTTCATTTGGCTAGCCCAAGATATTTGGTCCAATATCCAGATATTTGGTTCAACAGTACTCTAGATGTGTTTTTGGAAGGTGTTTTTGAGATGGGATTAACAATGAAGTCAGTAGACTTTGAGCTAAGTATTTTGCCTTCTATGATGTCGGTGGGCCTTATCTAGTCAGCTAAAGGCCTTAAGAGAAAAGATTGAGGTCCCCCCCCCCAAAGAAGGAGTTCTGCCAGCACATGTCCCTCAGACATAAACCACAACTCTTCCCTGGATTTTCAGCTTCTTGGCCCACCCTGAAGATTTTGGACTTGCCCACTGGCCCAGTTGCATGTGAGCCAGATCCTCAAAATCAATTTCTCTCTCCTCTCTCTTCTCGCTCCATATTATAGAGATGATAGATAGATATATAGATAGATAGATAGATAGATAGATAGATATGCATATATCTATCTGTTTCTATATATTCTGTTGGTTCTGTTTCTCTGATAGAGTTTTATAACAAAAAAAAAATTGAAGACAATTTAAATTCTTGCCACTAATGGAGCTGATAAATAGCATGCAGTATATCCATATAATGGAGTACAAAATATTCATTGAAATGGATAATTTTATATCTTTCCACTTGAACAACTGTTGCCAACAAAGTGTTGAATATACAAAATAGTCCTAAACAGTATGTTCAACAGGATGCCATTTATGTAAATTAAAATATATAAAACATTCCTAGGCTTCAGCTATGGAAAATATAAGTGATAAAAATATAAGACCATGCACTGGAAGGATGCACATCAGATTAATCAAGTTTGTGACTTTTGAGGAGGTAGAATGAAAGGAACACAGGCAGAAATGGGACTGAGAAGGGACCCAAAGAAGGCTCCAGTTTCATTAGTAAGGTTTGGTTTTGTTGTGAAAAATACCTGGAGTACCTATGATAAGATGCTCACATTTGTTCTTTCTAGATGGTGGTCATATTGAGTTGAATAGTGACCTCCACACACACACAAAAAAACATACGTCTACCCTAACCTGTGGATGTGACATTATTTGGAAAAAGAGTCTTTGCAGATGTGATTAAGAGTCTGCAGATGAGCTCATTCTAGATCCATGTGGGCCCTAAATCCAGTAACAAGTTCTTCCCATCACAGAATTCAATTCTGATTCCAAAATTCTGGAGCTGTTAGCCACAGTATGCTGATCTGTTTGAGAGAGAATGAAGACATCATTTCAAATTGCGATGATTAGGTCTGACCAGCTCAGCAGCCCCTGACAGGCTCTTACCCTTCTTGGGGTGGATCAAGACCTCTAAGTTTGGCATTGGAATATGATCGTCAAAGCTTCCACCTGCCCTCCGCTCCCTCTTCCTTGTTTTGGAGTTCTTGGAAGCCACACGCTCCAGATTTTATGCTCCAAGGCAGAAACAGCCTGGATCCCCGCACCCCTGGCTCTGAGAGCTTCCCCAGAGAGCTGCCTGACCGGGGCTTGGAGGAGCAAGAAGCCCACATTTATGGCATCATTGAGACCTTGGGGGCCATGCGTGTCTGCGGATGACTTCTTTTCCCTGACAAACACAAGCCCCTGGAAGCAAAGGTTTCATTTTTCAATCTATTGACCTCCTTGGACATCAACACTGAACAGACCCGCCATCAAAATTCTCCACGCATTATTAGGGCTCAGTCAGTTCTCCTTAGGATGATCCAACTATTAGTCAACACGCATTAGAATCAATTTGTGGTCCCTTCCACTGGGATTTCACAAATATCATTGCGTAGCCAAATCATAGTTTACCTCTCTTTTCTGACTCAGAAACGCGTATTGTAATTAGAACGCTTTCTGCTCAATAATAAAAACAAAACAGCTTTCACGGGTTGCGCCGGGTGCTGAATGTGGTTAAAGCCAACTCGGCTTTGAGTTCAGATTGGCACAGGTTTGTTTATTGACACAAACTTCAAAAAGAAAGGGGTAAGCCACGTCAGCACACACAGGGCATGCATACGTTTGTGTGTTAGGACTGATAAAGTCCTGCTTAGTCTTAACTCTACCCAGTCCCAAATTGGTGTCTTCCACAGATTCTTCTCACACCAAACATCTCCCATGTGATGGGAATGTGACTAAGGAAGTGTGAAATAGAGTGATTCAGACACAGGTCCTGAAGCCCAAGAGACCCGGGTTCAAATCCTGACAGCTTCCAGCTGTATGTGCTTGAACAACTTGCTAACTTCATTTCCTCACATAGACATGAGCTACCTCAGGGCCCTGTTGGGGCGTGAAAAGTCCTTTTCAGAGCCTGGTAGTCCTGAACATAGGCTGAGTGGTGGCTCGTAGTGTAGTCACATTGACCAGAAGGAAATGTCTCTTTTCCCACAAACCAAGGAAGCATGAGGAAGATGGATGTGATTGGGCCACGGCCATGATGTGCTGCCCACTAGAGGCAGAAAGTGTAATATGCCCGTCTTAGCCATCAAGGGGACAACTGGGGAATTCTGGGGCCATGTTTGGAAGAGCTAATGAGGCTCCTCCTGAAGGCACAGATGGGAATTGAACCAAGGGGCCTTGTACCTCTGAGCTACACCCGCAGCCCTATATTATTTTTTTTATTTATGAAACAGGTTCTCACTAAGTTGCTGAGAGTCTCACTAAATTGCTGAGGTTGGTCTTGAACTTGGAGAGCCTCTTATCTCAGTCTCCCAAGTACTGGGATGATAGGCTTGTGCCACTGCACCCAGCCCAGTAGTATGTATTTTAAACAACATTTTTGAACATTTCAAAACAACTTATCAGAGAGATTTACTTTTTTTTGCGGTACTGGGGATTGAACCCAGGGGCTTCTACCTCCAAGCTACACCTCCAGCCCTAATTTTTATTCTTTTTTTTTTGAAACAGGGTCTCACTAAGTTGTGGAGGGCCTCACTAAGTAGCTGAGGCTGGCCGCGAACCTGTGATCCTCCTGTCTCTGCCTCCCAAGTACTGGGATTACAAATGTGCGCCACCACGCCCGCCTGAGAGTTACTCTTCCTGGAAGGTGTTGGCTTTATTGGCGATTGATCATCCCTTTATCACAGTTTATCCTAGGAAAATCACAGGCGGGAATATTGGATCCCACTTTTTTTACTGATACTGGGGATTGAACCCAGAGACATTCTACCTCTGAGTTACGCCCCCAGCCCTTTTTATTTTTTTATTTTGAAATGGTGTCTTGCTAAGTTGCTAAGGCTGTCCTCACACTTGCGACCATCCTGTCTCAGCCTCCCATGTGTTGGAATTACTTTCTAATGCCTCTAAGACACCGGCGGCAGGAGGAATGGGTGGAGAGGATCTGTTGGCATAAAGAAGTCAGTGTCCACCCATTCGGGTTTTAGCATGACAGCGGAACTGAGAGTCAGCCCCCCCACACCATGTGAATCAAGAGCCACCATGCAGACCCCCACCCAAGCCACCCCACCCATCCCCGCCCGCCCCACCCCCGGAGGCCCCAGCCAGGTGGCTGTGACTCAAACCTGTCTCCATTTGTACTTGGCAACACGGAGCTTTTGAACACAGTCCACAAATGTGTGAGACAAAAATAGGCCGCGTGCCCTTGCCAGGGACTCATTATTGAGGGATGACATTAGGGCGGGCCCGTTACACAACCGAAACTGGGGCCCACCACGGAAACACCAGCTCAGCCGTGCACGGGGACGCTCGTTCTCTACCCGCAGTGCCTTCCTTGTTCTTGATTTTCTTTGCTTCTCCCCCACCTGGCGTTCTTTTGGGATCCATCTTTTCCCCAGTGTTGACAGGTTAGCTGGACAGAAATCCCCCCCCCACACACACACACCACCACCACCTTTTCTGTCTTTTCCATCTTTAGTTTAAATTTCCCATCAGGGCTAGTCATCCACACGCACCCTTCTTGGGCAAATGCCGGCAGGCCCTCCCTCATCGCACCAATCACCTGGCCTCTTTCCCTTTCTCTTCTCCATCTCCCTCCTCTTGGGGTCTGAAGCTCTTCCTCCTTGTTTCCATCCTCTTCGTACTGTTTTTTTACCATCCCACGAACACATTGGCATTTTATTGCGCCATCAACCATTCCTGGGGACCTTTCCCAGGGCCGGCAATTTTGCAGCAGAGAGAGATTTTCTAGCCAAAGCATAATGCCGGTCTTATTTAAGAGAAATAATAGTAAAAGAAAATAATAAGACACTACAGGGGTATTTAAGCATTTTTCGTAGTCATACTTTTGCCCTTTTTCTAGCCCGGCGTGCACACTGCAGTGGCCCTGGGTGACACTGGGCTTACGGCCACCCTCCATGGCTTGTTCTGACAGCTCCTGGATGTGTGTTCAGATGAGGCCTCCTCTCTGTCCCCCTGCTTCTCTGACCACCCTCTGCTCCTCCCAGCACAGAGGAAGAACGAGGTAAAGGGTAAGCCTGGCATCGGCCCCAGGCCACCCCTGACTGCTGTCCTAAATCAGCAAGGAGAAGTGCAGACAGGCCCCAGGTCCGAATACCTCTTCTCCTATCAGCCGGCAAGAACCCTCATAAAATAAAGGTGAACATCTTTTGCGGGTCACATCCCTGGGTGCACAGCCATCCAGCTTGTCTTGGGAAGCTAGTAAAGAAACTTGGTATCTTAGAGCCAGGGGTCTGCATTTCAGCTCCTGTTTATCCCATCCGGCCATGTAACCTTGAACATCTGACCTTCGATTTCTTTATCTGGGAAACAGCAGAGCAAATACCTAGTCTGCTAGATGGTTGTGAAATTGCTCAAGACAAAATAGGAACCGTAGCAGCATGGCCGGGGAACTAGGAGGACTTGGAACAAAATCAGCACTTGAACCGGCTGCGCTGGAGGTGGCCGGGCGGCTCCAGTGTGGCCCTGTTTTCCCTGGCTTGTGTCACGGGAACCTGCCAACTTGCACTGTCTCCTATTTTCCCGTTGACTCCAAAAGTTGTGTCGTTTTGATCAAGCCTCTTTATTTTCGTTATTATCCCATCAACCTATTCCCCTTTGCTTTGCCCCCGTTAATGACTCGCCCCTTTCCCGTGTCCCAGCACACCAGATCTATAATCTCTTTCAGCTGTCCTTAAAAAGGTTCCATTGGTAACCTCCGCCCTGCTGAGCGGCTGTCAGGACTCAGAGATTCCCAGCCCTCCGTGGTCTCCCCAGACAGAACTCTGCGGGTTCATTTGCATCGGTCCCCTAAACAATGGGGAGCACATTTTTGCTCCCCACAGACTCAGTCAGCCACAGGCCTGGACTGAGAACAAGCACTGGTTCTGGCCCCGAAGGTCTTGGCTGAGAGGGAATGTTTTGACTGCTAACGTGTCCAAAATTGGTCTTCCCTCTCTCTTTCATGGGAACACATTCATGCGTGCCCCCAACTGGAGAGCTGTTGCTGAGGATGCATGTGGCCCTGCTGAGGACCCCTGCCCACCCTGGCCTCTGCTGGTGCCTCCAAGCCCTTCCACCAGCAAGTTTCTCTCCTGACGCCCACCTGTGTCAGTCAGAACACCTTTCGTTTGCAGGACTTGCTTTCCTTGCTAGTGATGGCTTCTGCAAATTTTCTCTGAAGCAGCTGGGTGGGAGGAAGGGAGGAAGGATCTGCTGAGGAATGGCGCTTTATAAATCAAAAAATAATAATGCAATGCAGGGTAAGCACTGAGACTGGAAACATCTCAGGAGCCCCACAGGGCCCTGAGCGGTGTGGCTAGTGAATGACAATACTGCCCCCTGGTGGCCAGTCTGAGCTACACCCCAGAGAGTGCAGGCATGCACCCCGCGGTCTGCAATATGGGTTTCTATACCATGCAGTTTTCCCACTGACCCCATAGAAACCATAGTTGAGCAATGAAAAAAATTCCCCAGGAAGCATTAAAGCCAGGAAGACACATAGAAGAAAACAGTCGAATAAAATTCCTTTTTTTTAAGAGTACATTTTGGGGGGGGGTCCCCAGATAGCCAAATTTTCCAATAGTTCAGAGCTCAGAAAAACAGCCCAGATCTTTTAAGGCATGTTATAATTTGTTTCCCACAAACAAAAATACTTAGACCATTTCCAGCTCTGTTAGAGGATGTGACTGTTGATCAAAAATGTTTGCTAAACTCCTCCAAGATTTTATCTTTTTTTTTTGCATTAAGTAAAAAGGTCACATTCTGTGTTTTAAGTTTAATTATTCAAACTGTGTACTTTATAGAATCTAGGTTCTTCATGAGCCAGAAACCTGGCTTCGTTGTTCATCTCCAGACCCAGTGGGGGCAACCATTAGGCGGTGGATATGCGATCCCAGCTTGATGAAGTCTGTCTTTCTCAGGGGATCCCAATAAAGTTTCAGTGACTCACTATAAATACCTCCAGTCTCGTCTGAGGAAAAGATTGTCGTGTACTTAGAAACCCGGGTGGAGGACTGCAGGCCAAAAAGGCATATTCCTTTCAGTGTTTTCCACTCCCAGCAGTAGTTTGATCTTGAAGATTCAACTCTTCTTCTGCATCTTCATAAACTGCAAGAACCCTACTATTCCCCACAGCTCCACACTTTCGTCAGGGAAGGATGACTAAGATGGATTGTTATAAAGCCCTTTGAGCTTCTTTCAAGGGAAAGGTTTTCTGAAAGTTCCCTTCTACACAGTAGTAAAATATCCTTATGGATTTAGACATCATACTCCAAAGTCCGAAGTGCTCCAAACACCATGGATCATATCTACTTCCAAAATAAACTGATGTAAACTTCAAGGAAGCATGCGTGTGGCTGTGTTGTGCACTTTATTTTGTGGTGTTTGATTTGGTTTTGTTGTTATTGTTGTCGTTTTGTTGTTTGTTTTTGTTTTTGTGGTACTGGAGATGGAACCCAGGGGCATTCTACCTCCAAGCTACACCCCCAGCCCTATTTTTTATTCTTTATTTTGAAACAGTCTCACTAAGTTGCGGAGGGCCTCACTAAGTAGCTGAGGCTGGCCGCAAACCTGGATCCTCCAGTCTCAGCCTCCTCTAAGTACTGGGATTACAAGTGTGCACCACCATGCCCGGCATAATTTGTTGGATGAATAGAAATATCTGTCTGAAGATAAGGGATGTTTTCTAATGAAGTTGTAAATAGCACAATTCGGAAAAGGAAAACCCAAACATTGGTCTTCCACTGTGGACTCTAAGAAGGGCTGACCAGAGAGAAGGAGGCAGGAGACCTTCCCTCCACCTTGGTAGTTCATCTTTCATGATATTAAAACCTCTTCTTTTTGTTTTTTAATTGTGATAAAATATACTTAACATCAAATTGTCCATCTTAGCCATTTTGTGTATGCAGGTGTGTGTGTGTGTGTGTGTGTGTGTGTGTGTGTGTGTGTGTGTTTTACTGTAGATTAAAGCCAGGGGCATTCTACTTCAGAGCTACACACCCAGCCCTATTTTATATTTTAGTTTGAAACAGGGTCTCACTAAGTTGCCAAGGCTGGTCTCTAACCTGCAATCCTCCTTTTTCTGCCTCCCAGGTACTGGGATTACAGGCATGCGCCATCACACCTGGCTATCTTATACCATTTTTAAGAGCCCAGTCCAGTGGTAGTAAGTACGTCCACGTTGCTGTGTAACCATCACCATCATCCCTCTCCAGAGCTCGTTTTATCTTAGCACAATGAATCTCTTCACCCACTAAACAATACCTCCCCATTTCCCTCCTCCAGCCCCTGGCCACCATTCTTTCTGTCTCCAGGAATCTGACCACTCTAGGTCCCTGTGATTCCTAAGTGGAATCGCAGTCTTTGTCTTTTGTGCCCGGCTTATTTCACTTAGCTAGTGTCCTCCGGGTTGGTTCACATCGTAGCATGTGTGAGATGTCCCTTCCTTTTTCAGGCTGAGTAATACTTCCCTGTATGGATAGACCATGTTCAGTGTACACATTCACCTGTCAGTAGACACCCCGGTTGCTTCCACCTTCTGGCTATGGTGTGTCTCTTCTATGAACATGGCTGTACAGATATCTGTTCAAGTCCCTGCTTTCAATTCTTCTAGGTCTATACCCAAAGGTGGGATTGCAGGACCATATGGTAATTCTGTGTTTAATTTTTGGGGGGGGAGTGCCATATGATTTTCTATAGCAGTTGCACCCACTTACTCCCCATCCGTGCCCACACTTGCTGTTTTCTGGGTGTTTGTTTTTTGATACTGGGGTTGAGCCCAGAACATTTTACCTCTTAGCTACACCCCCAGCCCTATTTTAGTTCTTATTTTGAAACAGGGTCTCACTAAGTTGCTGAGAGCCTCACTAAGTTGCTAAGGCTGGTCTCAAACCTATGTTAATCCTGTCTCAGCCTCCCAACTACTGGGATTACAGGCATGTGCCACCACGCCCAGCAGGGTTTTCTTTTATTTTCTTTTATTTTTGTTTGTTTGTTTTTGTTTTTGTTTTTTGATAGTAGCCATCCCAATGGTACGTGTAAGACAGCAAAACTACTTTCTTTCAACTAATGTGACAATGATGCTGGGAGCTTTACAGAAAGGCGATTTCTCTTTGCGGTGTCTCAGAAAAGAAAGTAATATAGTGGGTGTATTTAGTCAAGATACACTCAATGACAGCTCCTGATGCAGCCTCCGCGGGGAGTCTGCATTCCTCTCTCTCCTCCTCCACCCCCAGTCGCCCACCTCCCCAGCCCTCACCGCCTAAAAGTAGGTTAGGAGTTGGTAGAGGGAGGACACTCAGACTTTGGGGAACCTCAGAGCCCTTGTGACCCAGTGCCTGGGTGGCATCCGGAGGACGAGCAACAGTCAGCCGGGACCACACAGTTCTGACACTGTGAAGTCACCAGCCAGTCATCGCGGTCCAGCGCTGCCCCGGGTCTGGTGGCCGTCCCCATTGGGCGGGGTTCTACGCCAATGCACAACCACACCGTGGTTTCCTCGGAGCCTGGGAAAAGGGACAGACCCTAGCTTAGAAGGGAACAAGACCCTGACAGACAGAAACGACCAAGTGGGAAGCCACCGGAGCCCTGACCAGGTCTGGGGATGAGGTGGGATGAGAAATCATCTAAATATAGATTATTTCTAGCCAAGGATCAGACTTGCTCAGGCACCGTGTGTGTGAGAGTTAGCGTCCGTAGCACCACGAAATGACTCAGCTGGTCATTTTTATCGCTGGAATTTTGTTTGCACTCTAACTGCTTTTATTGTAGGTACCAGAGAATGAAAACCCCAGACCATTGCTGCGGTCAGAAGCTAGGCGCACTTTCCCACGAAAGCTTAATTCATCTGCTTGTTTGGCTGTTTGACTATTTAGAACAAGGTAAAAGGAATGGCTTCTTTTTCTTACCCCAATATTCATTCATAATAATTTTCAGTTTCCTACTGAAAAGTCTACCGTTAACTCTTCACTTTTTCCAAGAAGTTGTAAATCAGCACAGGTATGTGCCCATTTCAAAGGCTGGAAGAGCAAGGATCCGGTAGTCATGAGAACTGTTCTCCTAGGAGCAGTGTAGCATTCCAAATGCCCGAGGAACAGACTGATCAAGGACTCTTACTGGAAACCCATGTCGCCATCTTTCCCATCAGCGTAGGCATTTCCCCAGAGTCTATGAACCTGCATCTTGTCTTCTGTCCCCTTCCTTCCTCCTCCTCCCAACAAGTGGTCCTCAACCATGGCCACGTGTGAAAATCACCTGGGCAGCATGTGTCAGAATTTCTTTTTTCTAGCCGGACATGGTGGTGCACGCTTGTAATCCCAGTACTTGGGAGGCTGAGACAGGAGGATCGCAGGTTCATGGCCAGCCTCAGCTACTTAGTGAGGCCTTCTGGCAGCAACTTAGCGAGACCCTGTTTTGAGATAAAGAATAAAATAGGGCTGGGGGTGTAGCTTGGAGGTAGAATGCCCCTGGGTTCAATCCCCAGTACCGCCAAAAAATTGTTTTTTCTTTTTCTGTTTTGTTTTGTTGTTTTTTGTGGGGTGCCATGTGGTATTTCAATACCTATATACAACATGTAATGGTCGGATCAGGGCAGCTAGCAATTCCGTCACCCCAAACACTGGTCATTTCTCGCATCAGCAGGCATTTGAAAGGAAACGGTGGATGGATGGACTCTGAGTGCTGAGTGGATGAGCGCTGGGAGGGCCGCGACTTTGGAGGCAGTTCTACAGTAAAGCAAAGCACAGAGCTCATCAGCGCAGACGTGAACACCAAGGCAGAGGAGCATCGCCAGCTCCCAGGATGCAGGGCCTGGGGACCGTCCCGTCCCCATCAAACTGCTCTCAGAGCACCAATCCCGCTAACTCCCGCCAGAGACTCATCTGCCATGATCACAGTGATTCTTCCTCCCCACACTGCTCAGTGAGTCACACACTACGCACACACACCACACAAACACACATCACACCCCATACCTGTACACACACCACACACATGCACATATCACACACACACCACACAAACACACATCACACCCCATATCTGTAACACACACCACAGACATGCACATATCACACACATACCACACAAACACACATCACACCCCATACCTCTACACACACCACACACATGCACCATCACACACACATACCACACAAACACACATCACCCCCCATACCTATACACACACCACACAAACACACATCATACCCCATACATGTAACACGCACCACATACATGCACACATCATACACACACACCACACATATACACAGCATACATCACACAGATACACCACACACATCACAACATCACATGCAACACACACATCACCCACACACTCACACACCAAACACCATTCACACACATACAACACACCCAAACATCACTTATATGTCACATAAACAGACACATGCATACATATAAACAGCACTCATGTGTCACAGACACAAATACATATATTATACACACACCACACACACTACTCACACATCCACTGTGCCTCACACATGCCACTCCTACATCACACACACATATATACACATCACACACACCACACATTACTTACATGAACATGTATGTATCACTCTGTATCCCCCATATACACACCACACAATTCACTCACACACAGACCACACACATACATCAGTAACACACCACAAGATGCCACATGCCACACACATCACTCACATACGCGTGGCCTGCACACATCACACACACCATTCACTACTCACACATGCACATCACACACACCCTACACACATGGGTGCACATGTCACATACATGCACACATAGAACACACACACGAGTGTATACACACCACAGTGCACACATGCCACAGGTACAGAATCCACTCACACACAGCTGCACATATACACACACACCACACACATACATCAGAATGCCTGAATGCCCCATGTACGCGTGGGTGCCACACATGTGCACACGCATGTGCCCCACATACACACACAGGGGCACACGAGCTCTCCACAGTCACCACTTTTGTATGATTCTCCATCTTCCTTAAAGTCCTAGAAGGCTGGGTGTCTTCGTGCATTTTAAAAAACCTCCTTTTTCCCTGAGATGAACCATTTCCCAGGGCCCCTCTCCTACACTCTAAAAATAATATATGTCTACAAGTCTTTTTACTCTAGAGTATGTCTTTTGAAAGAGACATGGAAGGAGACAAGGTCATAGAAACGACCAGTGTGTGAGATAACAGATAAGCAAGAAAGACAGAACATTCCTGCACCCAGGTCCCAACACTCCTGGTCGCCTTTTCTAGGGGTCTGGGCTCATTCCGCCTTCTCTGGCTCCTGTCTGCTTCCCAGCGACTGATTCGGGAGGCCCATTCGCTTCAGGGTTTTTTTTACCTGAATTCAGATCAAATTCACACTTCACCTCACTCCCAGGCTCCCAACACCCCGCCCTGTGTCCTGCAGGATCCTGTGTCACAGAGGTCCCCTTTTTAGCATCTCCGCTTGCAGGTGTATGTTGGGTCTTTACTCCCATGGGGCTCTAAGTGAAAAGACCAACTCTACCAGGGCAGAAAGCATTGGGGGCATCAACCAATAGAAGAGGGAGAGTTGAGTGGACAGGGTCTTTTCCACGGGTTCCTGGAACAAGGGAGGATAAATGGGAGGCTTCCTTCCTACAAACCCCAAATGGGCCACATCGCTGGAGGGGAACGCGTCACAGCAAAGTAGCTGTCAGCACGTACTAACTGAGCCTGCCACAGTGCCATTTATTAAATCCGATAGAAACACTGAGGGGCCCAACAGCTTCAAAGAACAAACCACTTGGCAATGTCGAATCGTTGACTATGAGCGTCAAATTATGACAAAATATTAACAGCAAGATGTGCCACCGGTCTGTTCTAATGTAAGGTTATTACTAGTGTCTATCTGCAAGGCCCCTTAAGAACCGTTACTCCGAGAAATTGAGAACACGGTGCATTTGCCCATTGGTGAATACACTGCTCATAGGAAGCTTCACCCGCAGTTGTACCAGAAGGCATGTAGATTGGTCATTTGACCACTATTAAAGGCTACAGATCTTTATTTCAAATTCAGGGTTGGTGCATCTGTGAGAATATTTTAGGGTACTGCCTAACAGCAATTTTAGCTCTGCAATATGCACATGAAAAGGTGCTCAACTTATTATTCATTGGAAATACAAATTCAATCCACACGGAGCTGGCATTGCACTCCCACTAGAATGGCTAAGGTTACAGGTTGACATGACCACACATGTTAGTGAGGATGGAGAGCAATGAGGAATCTTACATACGACTGATGGAAAAGCAAATGGGTACAAATACTTTGGAAAACCATGTGGCGGTATGGTGACTGTACTTACGTATGACCCGACAATCCACATCTAGGTAATTTTCCCAGGAGAAATAAATCACATGTCCACCCAAAGACTCAAATACCAACCTTTATAGCCTCATTCTTCAGATAAGCAAGGACTAGAAACAACTCAACTATCCATTAGCTGCTAAAAGAATAAACAAAGTCAGAAATATCTATACTATGAAAACTACTGAACAATAGAAAGGAACAAAATATTAACACAAGTAATAACAGGGATGAAGCCCAAACACATTCTTCTAAGTGAAGGCAATCAAATGCAAAAAAAAAAATTACATATAGCTTGATTCCCTTTATATGAAAGTCCAGAAAAGGCAAAACTGTAGGGGGATAAACGTAATCAGGAGTTGTCAGGGGCTGGAGATCAGTAAAGAGTAATCAGTAAACTGCGAAGGGACTCAAGGAAATTTGGCGAGGTGGGGTGGAAAGGTTCCATATCTTGATTGTGTTGATGGCTGCTGTTCCGGTCAGCATTCTTACAGCTATAATCTAAAAGATTGGCCACATAACTTAGAGGAAAGAAGATTTACTTCCTTAAGGTTTCGGGTTCAGTCCATGTGAGGTCGGGGACGGCAGATCTCAGGGCATGGCGGTGGGAGGCAGAGAGAGGGAGAGCACATGGGCTGTGCTCCTCACATCATGGAGGCCGGAAGCAAGGGAGAGAGAGAGGGAGAAGGAGCTATATATAATCCCAAAGGCCACACCCCAGGGATCCACCCCCTCCAGCCACCACCCAGATAAATCCGTTCCAATGGATTTACCCACTGCTGGGATTACAACCCTCAAGACTCAATTATTTCAACTCCAAACACCAATTTATGAGCTCTTTAAGAGTCCATTCTAAATCTAACCATAACGGCTGTCATAGAAAATTTCCAATACTCATCACGCCATACATGAGGGTGTGTGTTAATTTTACACTGTGTACACTTCAAATGTTTGAACTTTATTGCCTGAAAAAAATGCCTCAATAAAGCTAAAAAAAAAAAGCCGTCTTTCCCCTGTGCAGCATCTACTTAATACCTCCACTGTGGCCTGCTTTCTGGGGTGATCTGCCCTCACGCCTGGCCAGCATCCCCCACGTGGACCCTCGCATGAGTTTAGGGTCAGTCTTGGCGTGGCCTGTCCTCTGTATTTTTGAGGATGTGGCTGGTTTTTTCACTGGCCCAAGAAGCAACAGCATTGTGAGTGGCTTCTGCATCCTGCAGATGACCCAATCGGCTGCAGCAGTGATGTCACGCTTTGGGACAGAGCTGGGGGAACAGAAGCTGGTGGCCGAGAAGTTTTTAGACATCCTCTCTGTTCTCAGGGAGCCCTGGCCACTAACTGAAATGACTGGAGCCTTGCAGAAAAAGACGATGGCAGCTGAGTAAGAGGGGCAGGTACCGAGTAAGAGGGATTCTCAGAAAAGTCTCAAGTATACCAGGGAACACATGCAGCGGGAACCACTCATGGGAGGCAGCACTGATCTTCCCACTGCGTTAAACATAAACACAAAGCCGAGCCTGCAATCCCAGTACTTGGGAGGCTGAGACAGGTGGGTCGCAGGTTCGAGGCCAGTCTCAGCAATTTAGCGAGACCCTCAGCAATTTAGTAAGACCCTTTTCCAAAATAAAAAAAATAAAAAGGGCTGGGGGTGGACCTCAGAGGTAGAATGCCCCTGGAGTCAATCCCTAGTACCAAAAATAACAATCAAACAAATAAATCCACTGTATTCAAATAACTGTGGCCTGGATAAAGCACTGTATTCAAATAACTATGGCCTGGATTAAAAAAAAAACAAAAAAGGAAGGGCATGGAGTGGTATCTCTTTAAGGGCATGCCTCTAGTTACCCAAAGGCCTCCCATAGGCCCCACCTTTTAAAGGTTCCACCACCTCCCAATATTCCGATAGCATCAAGTTGGGGACCAAGCCTTTAATACTTCAGTCTTTGAGGAATATTTCAGATCCAAACTATAGCAATCTTCTTTCCAAAGGACAGGAAGCTGGGCATTTCTCTCTGACTCTCATTCCCATTGGTGCAGAGCCCCACTCCAGGGCTGTGTGGACTGGGACAAAGCTATTTTCAGGGGCTGAAGAAAGACAGCAGGGGTACCCATCTGTGCATGTTCAGAGCTGTCTTCTGCAGCTGGACTGAAATCAGGTGGGTTGAGGGATGTGGCACTGCCCCAGCATCAGGGCCCAACACAGGGTGGCAACCAGTGACAATCTTTCTGGTCAAAATTACATGAACCCAGCTGGGCACAGTGGTGCATGCCTGTAATCCCAGGATTTAGGAGGCTGAGACAGGAGGATCGCAGGTTCAAGACCAGCCTCAGCAACTTAGTGAGGCCCTCAGCAACTTAGCGAGACCCTCAACAACTTAGCAAGACCCTATTTTTAAAAAAAACCTGAAAAACGGGCTAGGGGTGTAGCTCAGAGGTAGAATGACCTTGGGTTTGATTGTCAGTACAAAAAGTAAAAATTGCACAAACCCATCATCCCTGGAGAGGCGACAGAGGTGAGGTGTAAGGTTCCCTCTGTGAGCTGCATTGAAAGTTTGGAGGTGCATTGAACTTGGAGGTGCTCCCTGGGTGCCACCGGCCCTCTGGTTCTGTGACCATGGTGTGGGTCTCCCCAATTCTGGAAAAAATGGATATAAGATTCTTACCCTGTGCCTCTCATCCTGAGACTTATACCACACCATCTCACAAACAAACATGTGGAGAAGGTTTAATAGTTTCACTTTAATGGCATCAAGATCCTCCGAGGCAAGCTGGGGCAAACCTCCTGCCCTTGTGTCCCGCACCCGCGAGGAAGGCCACAGATCTAAATGGGAGACGAGGCGGATGGGGGTCAATCTGATACTCCAGCCTTATCCCTGGGCTAAGCGTTCAGAATATGCACATGTGTAGCAAGAGCCCCAAGGGTGACCAGACGCTTGCCAAATGGCCTGAGGGAGACTCTGTGCTTTCTGACTTGTTGCTTTGGAGACGGGGAGTGATCAGCACCTTTCTGCCATTTTTGAAATATCACCAGAACATGCCACACCTGTTCTGGTAAGGTCATTCTACCTGGAGCTTTGAGTAAATGTCTCTTTTTCTCTGAAAGGCTCACATCCTGGAACGAAACTCTTGCCAGCTCCTCGCAATGGAGGAGAATCAAACCCCCAGGCAGCTCATGTTGGGGAAATCGGAGGGCAAGAGGAGGGATCTCAGATAAGCTCTTAATAACAAAAACCTTTTGTTAACACTGGTGTTTCCCTGTCTCCCAAATTTCCAGGACCTGGCTGAAGACTTGGGTAACTGCAGGGCCAGCCCTGAGAGTATTTGACCCTCAATAAAAAGCCTGCACCAATTTAAACAGTTCCAGGATGGCTGACAAATAGGAACAAAGCTTTAGACTCAAAGCAAAAGTAAAATAGTAATGGAATGCTTGCATTTTTGATGAACAGACTGGTTTTAGAACCTAGACAATTAATACAAGCATCTACTACAACAGGCACACAGATATGTTTGCAATGAATAATTATCTGGTAAACATTGGCCTTGCCTAGGAAAAAGGCTAGGGTTTTATATTATCCATATGTGCTTTCTTGTCTTCTGCTTAGAATTATGGCCTTCCACAACAGGTGCAAGCGAGTGTGCAGGAAACTCTCGTTGTGAGGGTGTGTGTGTGTGTGTGTGTGTGTGTAGGCATGCATGTGTATGTGTTCAATTTTTCATCCTTAAACATGTTTACTGGACTCTGATGTTTTACATATGAATTCACAATCACTTAACCTTTGTTTACAGTTTCTCTGATGGTGAACCACTGTGTGTGTGGGGGGGTATAGATATGTGTGAGTTCGTAGAGAATAAAGTATCAGCACACTTAAAAATGGGTCAGTTGAGATTATCCAGTCTGAGAAACAGAAAGATGAGTAAGGAAAGTGCCCAGACCCAAACTCCATCAAGCATATCAACATATGTTCAAAGGGGTCCCCAGAGGGAGAAGAGAGAGAGAAAGGGAAAGAAATAATATTTTTAGAAAGATTGTCTAAAATCTCACCAAATTTAATGGAAAACATCGATATGTTGTTCAAAAGATTCCAAGTAGAATACACTGAAAGAAATTCCCACCTAGAAACATCATAATTAAATTGCCAAAATACAAAGATCGAGGATCAGGAATGCAGCAAGATAAAGCAATTCATCACAAACCACTGAGCTCAATAAGGTTAACAGCTGATTCTTTTTAGAAACCATGAAGTTCAGACAGCAGTGGAATGACATACTCACCGTGCGAAAGGAAAAAGACGGTTAACCAAGGATTCTGTATTTGGTCATCTATATTGCAAAAAAGAAGGAAAAATAAAAAACATTCCAGGGTAGACAAAAATTGAGAGAAGATATTGCTAGCCAATCACCCTTACAAGAAATGATAAAATACTCGGGCTGAAATGAAAGGACCCCGGACACTAAGTTAAATCCATAAACATAAAGAAAGAATACCAATAGAGGCACAGAGGTAAATGCACTATCTCCTATATAATTTTCAAAACAACTGTGTAAAGCAATAATTATGAAACTATGTTGAGGAGCTTATGGTATATAAAGATGTAATCTATAGCACAATAAGAGCATAAAGGAGGGAGTTGAAATAGAGCTATTTTGTTGCAAAGTTTTATATATTATTGAAATTAAAATGGACTGCTTTAAGTCAAAGTGTTAGTTGTCACTAGGAAAATCTCTAAGGAAATAATTCAAAATAGAGTAAAAGAGACAAAAAGGGAGTTAAAATGGTATGCCAGAAAATGCCCTCTTAATACAAACTAAAATAATAATGGAGGAATAAAAATGATATGACATATGGGAAATAAATCCCCTATCTTATAAAAATTATAATAAATGCAAATGTATTAAATATTCCAATCAAAAGGTGAATATCGGCACAGTAGATTTTTAAGTGATCTATATGTTGTCTACAAATAACAAATTTTAGATTTAAAGTTAGAATGCACAGAAAAAGACACACCATGCAAACAGTAACCCAGTAACAGAGAACTGCCTATATTATTATCAGATAAAATAGACTTGAAGATAAGATTGTTATGAGGAACAAAGAAGGACCTTTTTTGTAGCACTGAGGATTGAACCCAAGGGCATTCTACCTCTGAGCTACACCCCTAGCCCTATTTTATTTTTATTTTGAAATAGGGTCTCATGAGGTTTCTGAGAGTCTCACTGAGGCTGTCCTCAAATCTGCAATCCTCCTGTCTCAGTCTCCCAAGTACTGGGATTACAAGTGTGCGCCACCACGCCTGGCTAAGAAGGACCTTTTTTAATGATAAAAATGTTAACCCATCAGGAAGACAACAATTATAAACATGTATATGCAGAACAATAAAACTTCAAAATACATCAAGGAAAAACTTTCAAAATTGAAGGGAGAAATAAACAATTCATAGTCATAGTTAGAGTTCAACACACCAGTCTCAATAATAAATGGAATAAGCAGAAGATTAACATTGAAACAAAACAATTACACAATACTCTATGAACCAATTACATCTAACAAATATCTATAAAACACTCCACCCAAGGACAACGAAGTACACATTGCTCTCAAGAACACACAGAACATCTTCCAGGGTAGATCATATGTAAATCCATAAAACAAATCTCAATACCTTTTAAAGGATTGAAATAATACAAAGCATGTTCTCTGATTACAAAGACATCAAATTATAAATCAATAACAGAAGGAAATTTGGAAAACTCACAAATATGTGGAAATTAAAAAGCAACTTTTAAACAACCAATGAATCAAGAAAGAAATCATAGGGACATTAGAAAAGACTTTGCAATAAGTGAAAAAGAAAATGCAACATGCCAAAACTTGTGGGATGCAGCTAAGTCAGCGCTGATGGGAAAATTTATGTGTGTAAACACCCATATTAGAAATGGGCATGATTCTCATCATGAAAGTAACTTGGGAGTTACATCTGTTCATATCTCAAAACCATTTTGGAATTTTTCTGGAATGATTTTTTGGGTTTCTATGATGGTTATTTTTTATTTATTTATTTGCTTGTTTATTTATTTATTTATTTTGTTGTTTTGAAACAGGGTCTCACTAGGTTGCTGAGAGTCTCAGTAAGTTGCTGGGGCTGGTCTCAAACCTGCAATCCTCCTGTCTCAGCTACCCAAGTACTGGGATTATAGGTGAGTGGCAATACTCACAGCTCTTACAGTTTTTAAAAATGTTTTGAATGATGGAAGTTCTTTATTTAAAGTTGGAGGTTGTATGTGATTTTTGAGAGCAGACGTCATTTGGAGCCACATTAGTGAATACGATGCCCAGTGAATTTAAATGCTCCCATTGGCGGTCTCACCGTTAGGTGGTAGTTAAAGAAATCATACTGATATTCATGGAGGCATTTGCAAAGCAGGAGAGGGAGGTCCTGAAAAGAAATTCCAAACATACTTGAAGCAAAGGAAACATCATTGGAATAAATTCCTAGCTACAGAGGCTATTTTGAATATGACAGCAATCCAAATGTATAAGTTTTAGGCATATTTCAAAGTAAGTACCCTCAATAAGTCACTAATTATTTTATCCCATTGTTTCCAGGCAGTTATCATTATATCTGCCCCTATTTCAATAAAGGGAAATTGGAAATGGTGACTAGGCAAGAATCAAACTAGGAGTTGGTCCTTTAAGGCAAGCTTGTTATGATTAAATGAGTTTGTATTTTATCTTCATTGGATTTTTCTCTACTGTTTGATAATAGACCAACTGTTCACATGTCTAGTGATGTGTGCATATGTGTATAGGTGCACATGTAAACCATGATTGACTATTTTTTAGTCAAAAAGTCCATGTGCCATTATATGCCCATCCAAGCTTAAATTTTTGTCCCCCTATCTGCCTCTGCAGTTATCAATAACTGATAAAAATAGCTAAGTTACTGTAAGATATAGACTACCACATAAAAGCTAAGCAGTAAACACTGTCTTCCATCTACTTTGAGCAAATAGAAACCTCATTCTGCCAACACTTCTCTTATCCTGTACTTTACAGAGTATTATTTTGAAAATTACAAGCCCCAAGAGATGGGTACAATAGAAATAATCATTATCGGATGGGTTGCTTGGTGTGCTATTAGTAATGGCTTCATTCTGTGAAGCATCTTAACCAAATGACAGTTGCTGTTTCAAGAAACACTTGGACACTAGCCACGTTTGTAAGAGAACTCTCCTGAAGCAAAAGGACTGTCAAGTGAGACAGAAGGAAAATGAAAATTGTCACAAGTAAACCTGACTGACTGAGAGAAGTCGGCAGAAGGTAAGCTAGGCATGGTGGCAAAAACTGTGCTTCACCTTGGAAATCTGTGAGGTTTTTCAGTGAAATAATTATTTTATTATTGTTATTAAATTATTCTCTCTCTCTCTCTCTCTCTCTCTCTCTCTCTCTGTACTGGGGAATGAATCCAGGGGCATTCTACCTCCAAGATGCACCCCCCAGTCATTTTTTATTTTTTATTTTGAAACAAGGTCTCACTAAGTTCCTAAGGCTGGCCTTGAACCTGCTATCCTCCTTTCTCAGCCTCCCCTATACTGGGATTATAGGTGTGCATTACCATGCCCAGCAAGGACTATTTTTTAAAGCATTTGTAAAACCATACATTATCTTTTGAAACCTTAAGAAAACTTCATCAGTTTTTGAAATATAAAGTTTATTAAACATATGGGTGCATTTGAAATTAGCCAGGATATTAAAATTAACTTGAAAATGATTAAAATTCAGGAAAATTTCAGGTGTGCTTCCAAGTTCTGAGCAGCACTAATATGATATAAAAATGGTCCAGGAAATTTACAGTGAACAGGTGCGTGAAAATAATTGAGGGGGAAAAGTTCAGACATTAATTAGCAAGAATTATGAATATCCTTGTTGGATTGTCTTCTCTCAAGTTGACATATTTTAAGCATAGGTATAAAGAAAATATTTAAAACTATGAATACATATGGAATAAGACCCTAATTCCTGTATTCAAGGAAAACAAAATTCATAATATTTTATACTTTTGCCATCAATCACTTGATGAGACAAGGAAGGAAAACTAAATAGGATCTAAATCAAAAGAAAAAACAATTTAAAATATTCTTGGAAGTTTATTCAATAAGTCTTGTCATAGTATTTAAATGTCTCCTTCCAAATCCAGCAAAATACACACACCCAATGAGTGTCTCTGTTTAGACTTGGGGGGAGGAAAAGGATAAATATACCAAAAATAAGACCTTAATTTCTAAACTCAAGAGGGATTTACTATATAGAGGAAAGCTAGGTAAGAAAATAAAGTGATAAGTACTATAAAAAACATACGGAGGATGTGACAAGAAGACAGGAATTTGACATCAGTGGGAAAGGATAGTGAGATTTGATGCTTATCAGGTAGACAGATTAGTGGAAAATATTTCAAAGAGAAAATTATAAAGCTTCATAACAAACCTAGTGTACTGCTGTTGTCAGAAGCTGACTACTCACTAGAGACTGTACTCGGTGGAGTACTGAATTCAGTAGAGTACTAGCATAACAAAATCCTGAAAGGTGGGTGAGGCTGTGGAACCAGGTTGTGCGAAGAAGTTAGGAAGACTTTGGGGAGAGGGTTAATGGAAGCTCAAAGTGTCGTGCAGTGTTTCATAAAATCCTAACAATCTTTGAGAAGGTTGTGAGTGGGCATTTGAAGGAAAGTAAAAAAAAAAAAAAGAAAATAAATTTATTTGAAACCGGAGAAAAAAGATTTCTATCATATCATAGTAGGAAGTTCAGCAACACTGTCTCCTGCAATAATGGGGGAAAACAGAAAACTTACTAATGAACTGTGTGATATACCTAAGGAGATTTTCAGAAAGAACTTCCTTGTTTCTTCTAGCTGCTTATAAAAAAAATATGAAGAGGGGGAGGGACCTAGGTGAGAAGGAAGGAAGGAAGGAAGGAAGGAAGGAAGGAAGGAAGGAAAAACTTTGTGTTTGTGTGTGGTGCTGGGGATTGAAACCAGAGCCATTCTACCTCTGAGCTACAACCCCAGCCTTTATTTATTTATTTATTTATTTATTTATTTATTTATTTATTTAAACAGAGTCTTACTAAGTTGCTGAGGGTCTCCCTAAATTGTTGAGGCTGGCCTCAGAACTGTGATCCTCCTGTCTCAGCCTCCCAAGTACCAGAATTACAGCTGTGTGCCACCACACCTGGCAAGGAAGGACTTTTAAACAATAAAGAATTTTATTTATTTATGTATTTATTGCGCTACTGGGGATTGAACCCAGGGGCATTCTACCTCCGAGCTACACTCCCAGCCCTATTTTTTTTTTTATTCTTTATTTTGAAACAGGGTCTCACTAAGTTGCGGAGGGCCTCACTAAGTAGCTGAGGCTGGCCGTGAACCCAGATCCTCCGGTCTCAGCCTCCCAAGTACTGGGATTACAAGCATGTGCCACCACGCCCAGCTAACAATAAAGAATTTTAAAATTTCAACCTCTCTGGATAACAAATGATGCTACAATTAAGAAATGGTTTCCAAGTAAAGATCAAATCCAGGGCGCTCTGAAGAAGATACAGTCTAAACATGAAGACACGAGTTTAAAATTCTTTGCTAACACCTCAGAAATATCCAAGACAGTGCATCAAAGGATCATTCTGTCAAACAATCAAGCTTCTAAGAATTTTAAGGTGCTGTCCATCGACTGGCTTAGCAGTAGTCCAAAATAGAGAAGAGATTGACTTGGAAGAGATTTGTGGATGTTGTCTTTCTCTAATGGAGTGTATCCCAATAAAACTGGCAGGAGACCCATGACATTTTTATAAGATTCATATTGCCAGAAACACCATCAACTTGGACTGAAATAGCCAGAGAGAACACGAAGAGAAAAGAGGACTTTGTACTCTCAAAGTGGGCTAAGGGGGAGGCTAAGAAACTCATACAATCTCTCTCTCTCTCTCTCTCTCTCTCTCTCTCTCTCACACACACACACACACACACACACACACACACACACTTTCATGGAAGAGGATTAGAATAACTCAGGGGGTGGAGTCAAGGGCCATGGAAATCATTCCTGGGAGGGAGTAAGACTGAGCTCTAGACATGGGATTCCCAACATTGACTCTGCTGAATTTCAGAACTGCTATGGACCAGTGAATCTTTTGTTTCCCCTTTTCCTTCTCTTTGAATAGGATTTTTTTAGTGGCTGTCCTACACATGACCATTGTCTGATATGTGTATGTGATGGAGGAAGGATCATTTTTTCTTAGTTTACATGTCTTGGGACCAAGATGAACTGTATTCCGGGAATTGAACTTAACTCATGCACAATTTGATTTGACGTAGAAGGTAAGATTCTTGACATTGGACTGATGCCGTCACAGGATGAGACTTTGGGGGACATTGGGAGTGGGTGAGCGTGTCTTGTGTGCATGATGGGAAATCCAGAGAATGGATGATGGTCACCAGTCTCCAACATAGTCCCCAGTGATTCTCATTTTCTATTAGTCTTGCTTTGTCGTCCCCTTCCACACTGAATGGGGCATTGTGGAAATTAGGTAGTGTCACTATTAAGACTTTCGTCTTTGATGTCTCACTCTAACAAGGCTGGTCTTGAACCTGTGATCCTCCTGTCTCAGCCTCCCAAGTACTGGGATCCCAGTTTAATATATGAGGATATTAAACAAGACACTAAGGAATTAAAAAAAATTTTTTTGAGCCTAGGTTTCTAACTTTGAAAGTGATTTGAAAAGATTATTTTAAAAATAAAATGAGGTCAGGCCTAGTGGCACATGCCTGTAATTCCAGTACAAAACCCTTCCGCACAGAAGTTAGTTAGCAATGACCTAATTAAGAACAAACACTTCCGGGTTGGGAGGTAGGATTTTAAAATTAGTATAAGAAGGCTGGTACCAAGTGCTGTGTACACATATGTTTTTATCACTTTGAATCTTACTATGACGTATAATTACAATGCACCAATAAAAGTATAAAAAAAGAAGGCTGGGTTTTACAATCGTCTCTTCTTTCCCTATGTCTGGCCAACACTGGAAGAGTTTTAATGGATATTTAAAAACATGATTTTTAAAAATTGGTGAAAAAGTAGCATTTTTTAAAAAAGTGTGTGGGGTTGGCTAGAAATGTACAGATAGCTGTACCCTTAAAGAAAGAATAAGAGTATAATATAAAAGTAAGAATGTAATATAATTTTCTTCTTTTTTTAAGAGACATGGTCTCTCTCTATATTTGCCCAGGCTGGCCCTGAACTTGTGGGCTCAAGTGATCCTCCTGCCTCAGCTTCCTGAGTAGCTGGGAATACAGGCATGTGCCACCACACTGGGCTCACATCATAATACAATTCTTAAGTAATAACATGAGAATCCAGCAAGCATAGACACCTGTAGTCTTGGGAGTGGCTCTCAGTCCTGAGAATTCCATTGAGTCCCACGCTGAGCCCTGAACCTTTCTGATGACTTCTCTGGATTGTGGACTTGAGTGGCCTAATACTGGGAGACTTGGGGGGGTGTTGATGAGATGATTGGCATGTGGAACAGCAGGTTGAGGGGGAAGTCCCGCCCTGAGTGTGGGTAGCACTGTCCAATAGGCTGGGGGCTCGGATGGAACAAAGGGCAGAAGGAGGGGGAAGCTGTGTGAAGCCAAGCTTGAGCCTTCCCGATCCTGTGTGTCTGCTGCTGCTGCTCTCCCCTGAGGATATCGGGCTCCAGCTTCACTCCCCCAGTGTGAACTTTCCCCAACCGTACTCCAGGGAGTTTCCAGATCTTTCCATCGTGGACTGGGGCTGCATCATTGGTCCCTCGTGTTCTGAGCCTTACCTTGTTGGACTGGGCAGCTGCTGGTTCCCCAGCTCTCTGATGTGCAGGTGGTTACTTGAGACTATGGTGGCTACTTCAGATTATGTAAGCCAATTAGAAAATCCCCTTTTATAATATACATATCCTAAGGGTCCCATTTCTCTAGGGAACCTAACACAACTTTACCACCTAGCAGACAGGGTATGGGATTTGGGGAGAGATCTATTGTCTTCACTTTGTTAGAAATAACTTTTTACGGCGTCCAAAGAAACGGCACATGTTCAAAAATTGCTTGGCAAGGCGATTTTACTTCTTTGCAAAAAAGGGTGCTCCCAGATATGTAAGAGAGCACGCTTCACAAAGAACCCAGTGGGTCTTATATCCCTAACGCAAGGCTCCTCCTGCGCTGAACTCCTATTGGTCGAAGTTCCAGCTTCACTTTCTTCCTGGTCAGCTACAGGGGAAGATTGGGGAGGGTCGACACCTGTAATCGCTTAAGAGATGTTAATTTGCAGAAAGAATGTAAGTCCCTACCAGGTTACAAAATGGCCGATTAAGTGAAACTACCTCCTTTGACAGAAAAGATACAATTATATTCTCACAACTTGTCTCTAACTACTGGGAACTTTGAATAGCTCCCAAGAAGATCCTAATAGTTGTGATGGTCCCTTTGCTTAGGTTTGTCCAGGCACAAGGAGTGAGACCCACATAGGGTGGCCATTATTTTCTATGGCATGGTGGCTCACGTCGTGATAGTGTGTTTGGGACTCCAGGAAAGGCTTCATTGCTGATACCTTGTATGCTGGCCTCTGGGAGAATGCTCAGTGGCCACACCATTGGTAGGGGATGGCTGTGTCTGCCAGAAGATGCCCTCAGGTATTTTCCTGTCAGAGGAAGCCATTCCCCTGACAAGGTGGCTCCTGAACTTGTAAGAATATTTTGAAGGTCTCTAGAAATAACTGGATGAGCTTTGAGGGGCTCAGAAGCCCTGAACCCTGCCTGTACTTGAGGTCATGAGCCAGCTACATGCACACTGGTATCTTTCATGAGACCCTATCTGTACCTAGTGATACCTGGATAAAACTGATTATAAGATCTTGGAGATGCCCTATCTTAGGAGGGGTAGAAAGAAGGTATTGGAGGAGGAACCCCTAGAACCACCTATCTTCCTAATAGGTCATGATCAAGATGTATGTTAGGCATCCCCTTTCCAAGAAGGAAGTGGGAAGGGGGAGAGGCAAGGGGGTGTCAGCGCCCTCCCTTCATGGTATGGTGAGGGAGACTGTTCCACTCCACTTTGCCCCAGGAGAGGCAAGGAGAAGGGCCAGGGAGAAAAAACAAGACTGAGTCTCATCTCCAAGTCCTGACACTCTAGCATTGGGAATCTATTTCTGGGGAAGGGTGGAGCCATCTCCTGGGATGGATTTTGCACCAATATGGAAGGCCAGTGAGGTTCCCTCCAGTTGGGGAAGAAGTCAGAATGCCTTGCCTGGAGTTTTGAGTGGGAAGAGACTAGGTTCCAGAGAGAGGGGCAGGATTGCTTTGTGTGAGAACACAAAGACACCCCTTCCTGCACCAACGTGCAACAGACGTATTGGGAAATCCAGTGAGCCTGTCTCAAGCCAGTGTGGGTGGGAGGCTCTTGCCTCTGGCAGAGCCGATCACTGCTAGATACTATCCACCTGGACCCAGATGCTGTCACAGATGTGCAGGTGGACCCAGGAGCTGAACAGCACATCTTCAGACCAGGCACTGATTCCAGAAACACACTGCAGCCTGTGATGGGGCGGCGGCTTCCCACTGATGTCCTGCAGTGGTAGGCTTTCTAAGCAGATACTTCACGGTGCCTGAGGAATGGTCACTAAGCTACATTAAAGAGATTGAAGTGCTGCAAACTGCTAGCATTATTTACTACCCACTGTTCTAGCACTGGAGACTTAGCATGCATCTCAGTCAATATTTTTATATTAATAGGGGGGAAAAGGCACCCACGTACCACCATGTTTTCAAATGGAACAGCTGCATTTCCACCACAGGGTTGTCTGATATTTGTGTGGATGTCTGTGGAGCCCCGATAAGTGTGAAACCCCTTTAAGGTTCTTAATGCCATGGGAACTGTCACATATCATCAGACCCTGTCATAAAAGAGAGAGAGTTGCTATTGCACTTGTCAAGTCCACTTTATTGAATAATTTACTCATTAACAAAGGATCAATAAGGTCCACGTTGGTTCTTTTTTATAATACATACACATGACTGTTGTAGTACAGCTTTAGAAGGCAAAGAAGTACAGCTGACTGCATCTACGTTCAAAAATGAAAATACACCTCATATACGCACTCACCATATTATGAATCCATTTTTAGTCCTTATCTACATGGATAAACCTCATCGGAAGGACTCACTGACAGTTATCAGCTGGGAGGACACACCTGTCATCCTTGGCTGATAGACACACGTGTCTGCCAGCAACATACACACATGTCCAACATCTGCACACCCAGGGACTGGATGTTTTCTGCTCTTTTGAATGGGCAGTAGTGGTTGAGATATAAGCCTTCATGGAAGGTGAAACTGCCCATCCAAAGACCACTTACACAAAACACGCCTCACTAAGATGGAGCAAGGAGACCCATGCGGCACTTCTAATTTGAGAAACTCTAGACCTTAAGCTACACAAGGAAGTGGTCTGAATCTGGGAACGCAACATCAAATAAGTCTAGCATTGACTTTCCTGTAGGACGGAAAGCAATTTGCCTTTCGGAAATAAAAATTGTGTTGCTTCTCAGCCTTTTGGCTAACATCAAGTGGAAATAAAATTTTCATTTCAAAAAATCCTTGGTGGTAGTGATACGGGGGGGGGGCATAGCCCAGTGGTAGGGCATATGCTTAGCATGTACAAGGCCCTGGGTTCGAGCCCCAGCACCAAATAAATAAAAGGTCTTAGAGGAGTATTGTGATGGGAGAAGATGGACTTAGATTCTAACTTACAAAGAGAAAGAAATAAAAAATAATAATAAAGATGGAACAAATGCAAAATAGGGAGAATTGGAGAAACAGAGAAGCGAGCCTCAGCCATGCCACAGCCCACACAGAAGGCAGAATCGCCAGGGACACAGAGATGAACCGCGTCTAACCACCATGGCCAGCCCGGGGCCCTGCCTCTTCCTCTCACTTACACTTCTACAAATGAATTTTCCAAAGGAGCTGGCCCACTGGCACCCTTTGCCAAGTGGCTGGGGTATGGGCAGAGGCAGCATCAGGAACCAAAAACAAAAAAAAAAAAGGAATGCAATAAAGGGCAAGATTCTCATTTCCCTAGCATAAAATCCATATTTTGATTCTAAAACGAGGAAAAAAATTGCCATGCTAATTTCCATAAAATGGAAAGAAAGCAAATTCGTGTTCATTTTTTTTTTCAGACAAAAAGCAACTAAAACACAAATCTATGATTCTCGACAGATATGCGCAGGACCCCATTTCAACGTGGAAATCATCGCCCCGAGTTAGTTCAGATGAGAACCCCTTCCAAAGATTTTTATGAGACAAATGGGAGAGAGAGACCTTTTCTCCCTGATTTTAAAATATCAGCAGATTCTGTGTAAGGGTTGGTGTCTTCCAAATCACACACGCGGGTATGCTTTCTTCTTAATAACCTGTAGGTGTATTTCTCTCCAGACAGAGGGACGCGCCATATCAGAGCTTAATTTCCTCCCTTAACTAAAGAAACGGGAACTGCCTGGTGAGAGCAAGCAAAGTCATATCATCCATCCAGAGGCTGGAGAAGGGATATCGTCTCTCAAGTCTTGATGACTTCTTGGAAAAATTGATCACAATAGGCTCAGTTGAGCCAGACTCTCATTCTCTGAGCCCATGCTTGCGTCTGGTTTGATCCTCTAGCTTTGCAAAGCCCCCTTTCTCCAACAGAGCAGCAGTCTACTAAGTTACAGGCTCCTTCTGCAAGGAGCAGCCACACAGGGGCGTGGAGCAAAGGGACAGGACGAATGCTAGACTGATAATCTCCCCTTCCACGTAACCCTAGACTGTAATCATCAGCTCTGCGAAGCAAGACTATCCTCAGCTCTCCTATAAAAGGCGCCCCACTGGCATACGGAGGCCTTCCCGTCCAAATGTAGAAATTTAACTACAAATTCAATATATCTATTCCCAAAGCAGAGACTTCTTTCTAAACCTCAAAAAAATAAAAACTAGGAAAAAAATTACACCCACTAACTACAGGGTCATCAAGTAGATTATTTGGCAAAGAGATGATGCCTGTCTTTGACCTAAGCTGTCCCTTCTATGTGTGGCCTGGGGAGAGTGTATCGGCCAACGTGAGTCAGAATGGAAGCTGGATGCACGCTGAACACCCTGCGAAAGACCTCGTGCTCGAGCTAGTAGAGAACCCACACTGCAGGACCGCAAGCGCCCTTCCAACGTGGGGTTTCAAGTCAGACCCTTGTGTCCTATTTAGCATTTGAGTGAATGCCAGCTCTCTGCGGTCTAGGAGTATTAATGCATGCACTGGCTTGTATTTTTCCAGACTCAATGACTAGCATCAGCTAAACATAGCACAGTAATATAACACTTCAGTCACAGGGCTCTGGGTGTATGCATGTTTCTTTCCTTCTTTCTTTCTTTTAAGCAAAAGAAACATTTTAAGCATAGTCACATAACAGGAGTATGAGAAACCAACCTTGGATAAAAGCATAGGCCAAAGGAGAAAAGAAATGCATCATAATATGAGAGCAGAGGTTGGAAACGAGTAGGTTTTATAGCTAGCACGACCATGAAACTGGTACATCACCTTCGCTGGATTACACATGTCCCTCTGTCTCTATGTCCCCTTTACCTGGAAGGTGACAATAAGGATGTTGTGCATTGTTATTCATGGGCATGCTGTAAGGATTCTGTGGGTGGATGTGAGAAGGAATGGAGAGGAGCCAATGTCAATTAAATCTGCCCTCACTGATAGGGCCACCAAGTTGTCCTTCTGACCTATCATTGCTGTTGTGACAACCAAAGCCTAGAAAGATTTATGGCTAAAAAAAAAATAAAGGTATTATTATAGCTGATCTTGACCCAACAGTTATTTGGAAATGGAAAGCTGTGAGGAAAGGTCGCAAGGCCGGGTGGCGAGCTTGGTGTTGAATGTGCACTAGGACTCAGCGGGGCTTTGCATGGTCTCTTCGTCATAGGAAATGATGCACGTTTTGCTCTTCACAGCCCAGTGCCTCTCTGTGCCTAAATGCCACCTACAGCAGCACTATGTCCTTACTCAGTAACCCAGGCAATGGCTCGTGAGCTCGGGAATAAGAAACTTGCACCTGGAAATCATTGTCATGCCCAAACAGTGAGCTAGCAGAGAAGGCCCCTCACCTTCCGTGTCTGACTGCTGTCTCCTTCCAACCGCCAAGTCCCTTTGACTCTGTGTCGGTGCTATTATTGGTCTTCAGAAATGTCAGAGTTGCCCCGGAAACTGGAGAGCTACTTCCGGGTCGTGTCAATGGAGGCAGCCAAGCACTGTCCTTCCCCAGGGTGTGCGTATCCATCTCTTCTCATGGACAGCTGGCGCTTGAGGAAGGCCCTTGGGACTGTCGACATTCTTCCAAAAGTTGTAATTTTTTTTTTTTTTTGCAGTACTGGGGATTGAACCCGGAGGCATTCTACCTCTGAGCTACACTCCCAGCCCTATTTTTTTTATTCTTTATTTTTGAAACAGGATCTCACTAAGTTGCAGAGGGCCTCACTAAGTAGCTGAGGCTGACCGCAAACCCGGATCCTCCTGTCTCAGCCTCCCAAGTACTGGGATTACAAGCGTGCGCCACCACGCCTGGCTAAAAAGTTGTAATTTTAAGGACTAATTACAAACCGATACCTTTTGCAGTTCCAGTGTGTTTCACATGGAGAGATGCTCCTGGGATGAGGACCAGGAGTGTCGGAAAAGGCACAGAACGAACTTGAAAATAGATTCAGCTACTGGGAAGAAACTGGAGCACTTGGGGGGAGACTTCAGAAAAAACAGAAGACAGGATGCCTGATACCTCTTGCCTCAGAATTCAAAGAAGGCTTATGGTCCAGCAAGCAAATTGTTTATCCATCGAATTCACCTGATTTCAGACCAAATCCAAATGAGAAATGTTCAAGGGTGTGACAAACTTGCAGTTTTTCTGGAGATGCAATCACCCTTTGAGAAGCGTTGTTGAATGTCTGGAAGCTGTTTCTCCAAGTTCATCCTCGGGGTTTTAAATCTCAAATACATCTCGAGCATGGTTGCTCTAGTAATCAGAGAAACAACAGACATACCGCACCTCTTGCCCCAGTGACTAACATCCAAGAAAATAAAATAAACAAAAATAAAAAACTTGAGAAGACAGAAACATCTTCCCAACGTGGGTTAGGTGAGATGTGGGGATCTGTTTTAGCCCCCCAGGGATTGGCACCGGTGCCCCCGCTGAACCGGGCAGAGGTACTCCAAGTTCAAGTTCAAGGGCTCCCCCTGCTACAGCCCCCAGTCATCATAGGGGTCAAGGCATCAGAAGTGCTGATTTTTCCAAAAGTCTTCTCAAAGCAGCAGCAACCGCAGCAGTTTCCCTGCAAAGCAAACAAAATATGAATCTTGTTAATTCAGCAGGACTTTAAAAATTGTAATTAGTTGGTTGTGTCCCTTAGGAAAACCACGGATGATTTTTTTATATATAATAAATGTGTGTGTGAAAGAGAGAGAGAAAAAAAAGAAAAAGAAAAGAGACCTCTTGACAGATTCCACTGCTTACCAGATTTGGGGTTTTTTTTTCCTTATTTTAAGTGTATGCAAGATATTTTAGCACTGTTTGCAATATGGAGGGACAAGGCCTCTTTGTTTCATCTGAAGCGCAGCCGCTCCTGAATCGTTGCCACCGGCCAGCTTGATCCCAGCATCAAAGTGAGAATGGGGTTCAGGCAGGGAATATGGTTGTCTCTCAGTATCCACGGGGTTTGGTTCCAGAACCCCTCGTAGATACCAGAATCCACAGAGGTTCAAGTCCCTTACCTAAAAAGGCATAGTATTTGCAAGAAACCTACACACATCTTCCTGTATACTTTGTTTTTTTTTTTAAGAGTGGGGATTGAACCCAGGGACATGCTACCTCCAAGCTACACCCCCAGTCCTTTATTTATTTATTGTTAATTAATTAATTAATTTGAAACAGGGTCTTGCTAAGTTGCTGAAGGTCTCTCTAAGCTGCTGAGGCTGGCCTTGAACCTGCAATCCTCCTGTCTCAGCTTCCCAATTACTGGGATTACAGGCACACACCACTGCATTAGCCAGCATTTTCACAGCTATTATCTAAAGACCTGACCGTGTAACTTAGGGGAAGGAAGATTTTTTGTTCATGGTTTCCTTAGGCATTTGGGGGTTTAGTCCATGTGAGGCCGGAGACTGCAGATCTCAGGGCATGGTGGTGGGAAGTGGAGACAAGGAGAGCACAAGGCTTTCCTCCTCCCATCATGGAGGCCGGAAGCAAGAGAGAGGGAAGGGAGGAGGAACCATATATAATCTCTAAGACCACAGCCCCAGGGACCCACCTTCTCCAGCCACACCCTACCAGACCAGGCCACCACCCAGATAAATCCATTAAAATGGATTTATCCACTGCAGGGATTACAAGTCTCATGACTTAACTATATCAACTCTAAGTATTAATCAATGAGTTCTTTAGGGGATATTCTGTGTCTAACCATAACAACCACCATGCTTGACTCTCCCATATGCTTTAAATCATCTCTAGATGACTAATAATACCTAATACAAGCCGGGCGTGGTGGCACATGCTTATAATCCCAGTACTTGGGAGACTGAGACCGGAGGATCCGGGTTCGCAGCCAACCTCAGCTACTTAGGGAGGCCCTGTTTCAAAATAAAAGGATAAAAAAGAGGGCTGGGGGTGTAGCTCAGAGGTAGAATGCCCCTGGGTTCAATCTCAAGTACGCAAAATAATAATAATAATAATAATACCTAATACAGTAGAAATGCTATACAGATAGTTGTTATACTGTGTTGCTTAGGGAATGACAACAAAGGAAAAGTCTATGTAACATTCAGCACAGACACAGTTTTGAATCTGAAGTCCCGAAGCCGTGGATACGGAAGGTGCAGCGTATTTCCATTTGTTCTACGACCACCTCTGACCTCGGGCCCGCACACTGCGGCCTGAAATCGTTCCTGTGCGTCTGAGGAGGGGTCCTAAGTTTTTATCTCACAGGCTGGCAAAAGATGCAAGGGAGGAAAGAACAGAGTGCCCGCCAGGTTGACTTTTGGAGAGTTCCCTTGACGCATCAAGAAACCTCTAACAAATTGAAGGAGAAGTATATGCCTCAATTTACATTGTGGATTATGCCTTATTCATAGGGCCTGGAACTCTTTCTGTTTTCCACAGGCATAATCTTTAACCACCAGATTTTTAAAATCAATATTATCTCAAATTTGGTTTCACTCATAATACATCTTGCCAGAAACCTCATCTCACCCTGGCAGGGAATAGTATGGTGAAGAATGACTTTTATTTTTTTTTTTAACTTTTCAGATGAGTTTACTCCCAGTTAGTTATCTTAAATTAGGTTTAAGTTATGATGTCTAACTGCAATGCACTAATAATTTTTAAACTGTGAATCAAAAGTAAAACTAAAATAAAAAAGGAAGAAGTGAAATAATTTAAGTACTTAAAAATAAATTAAAAAGTAGGGGCTTAGGGGTGTGGCTCAGTGGTAGTGCCTAGTATGCATGAGGCCCCAGGTTCGATCTCCAGCACCCGGGGGCGGAGGGGAGTTAAGAAAATAAACTGGGAAGCACCTACATTATGTGGATCTGAAGCGATACCTCCTTGGCCTGCGGTGGTAAGACCCAGGTGAATTTCTGCAGCTAAATGGGGCTGGAGGAGCCCAGTAGAGGAAAGCCTGACCGAGCCCAGAGAGGTCTCACCATTCACTTGCAGAAAAGGTCCTATCTGCCTGTACCAGGGTGACCAGCTCCCATGCTTCCCTCTCTGTCCCCTGCATAACTGTCACTACAGGGCTGCCACTGTCTTCCATTGCTTTGGGTGCAAAGTGCCAGCTTTGGCGTGGAAGAACCCTACCCCTCCCACTGTCATTTCCTCCCCATCCTTTCCCCGACAGACCCTGGCGACAGGCCCGCCTTGGAATGCAACCCCCTGTCACCCAGTGAATTTGTTCCCACCAGGCCTCAAAAGTGACTCCAGTGCTTCTGGTGGGAAGGTGGTTTGTGGCAAACCCTCGGGGTTTGTGGTGGCTGGGGACAAACTGTTTGTGGGGGAGAGGGCGAGGGAGGCGAGAGTTGAGGAGCAGACATGGCCTGGCTCTCAGGATTCACAGAGAAGGCATGTCCCAAATGTTGTCACCCAGGCCTGGGGGCAGGAAGGTCTTTGAGACAGAAGCACCTCCTATGCTTCCTCAGATATTAACGTCCATGCTATTTTTGACAAACAAACATGGTCCTTGTAAACAGAAAGCACAAGCCTTGTGAATAGATACAGCATTTTCTTTATCCATTCATCTATTGACAGACACCTAGGTGGGCTCCATAATTTGGTATTGTGAATTGTGCTGCTATAAACATGAAAAATACCAGTAGAATGGTGGAAGGGAATTCAGGGAGGGAGGTGGGAAAGGGATGGGGAGGATTGAGGAAGGAAACCATTCAAATAATGTTATTGTTCATCTATGAAGGGATCACTGCCAATCTCAGTAACATGTCTGAGGAGGAAGGAGGGGGAGCGAGTGATATGCAGAAGGAAATACACCAAGTTCTGTGCGCGCGTATGTCTGTATCACTTTGAACCTCACCATGATGTATAATTACAATGCACCAATAAAAGTAGGAAACATAAATTTTCAAAAGCACAAGCCCTCTGTTGACTCTTCATAGGTTTCTACATGGAAAGTCAAGTGTTTTCCGAATACTTGTACCGATTTGTTCCTACCCCATTTTATTCTACAAAAAGATGCAAATCCGCTTATAAGAATATATCCAGTCAAACATACCAACAAGAAAAAATATAGGTCAGATTAAAGGAATAAGACCACTGAGGGGCTGGGCTTGCCTAACATGCACCAGGCTCTGGGTTTGATCCCTAGCAATGCAAAAAAACAAAAAGATTTAAGGCCAGTGGACAGCAAGAAAGAACATAGACTCACATATCATAGACCTCATGCAATTGTTACTATTTAGCTGCAATAATGATCTTGGACTGGCTGCCCAGGATCGGGGAGCTGACCTGCGGGGTCAGTGCCCCCCTTACAAGGATATAAATCTCAGGATTTCTAAAAGTCCCTCCTCATCAGTGCACTGCTACTTCTCCAGTCTTCTGCTTTAGGGAATACCAGGAGCTACATGCTTGAAATAAAAGAAGGTATTCATGTGTAGAACTATCTATTAATAATTTCAACAAAGTGTTTGGGAGGCCAAGACAGAAGGATGGCAGGTTTAAGGCCAGCCTCTGCAATTTAGCAAGGCCCTCGGCAACTTAGGGAAAACCTGTTTCAAAATAAAAAAATAAAATAGGGCTGGGTGTGTAGCCCAGAAGTAGAATGCCCCTGGGTTCCATCTCCAGAATGGCAAATAAATAATAAGTAGCTAAATACCTAAAAATAACAAAATTCCAACAGAACTTAAGTGGGGCAGAGAAGAACATATGTGACTTTGCATGGAATGATGTTCCTCGGGGTTAGATAGCAAGGCCAAGGTCCCAGGCAACTCAAGAGGGAAAAACACGGGCCTTAGCTTCTAAGACACCAGAAAGCACCACGCTCTACCATTTCCTAGCTGCCTGACCTTGGGTGACTTATTTAGTTTCTGAGTTCCCGAGACTCGAGTTTCCCCATCTATACAAAAGAAGTTATCATTCCCTCTGATCTTACACAACTGTAAGGGACCAAAGACCTGAGACAGTTTCTATGCAGAGACTGGAGCCTACTGAGCTAATGACTGAGTTCCTGCCATGCACGGGGCTTTGCTGGGACTGTCTCATTGAAGACACTCGATGAGCTCAGACAGGGAGACTGTCCCTGACCCTCATGTCGGGGAACTGAGCTTGCTCACTAGGAAGGGGCAAAGCCAGGGTGACATCACCGCAATCTGAATCCAGGACCCTCCCCTCCCCCTCCCCCAGATAACGCACCACCCTGCTTCCCACAACACCTGCGCGAGAAACATTATATTCTCCCCTTATTCTTCTCACTTAACTCTTTTTTGTTTGTTTGTTTGTTTCACTACTGGGGATTGAATCGAGGGGCATTCTACCTCCAAGCTACATCCCCAGCCCTTTTTATTTTTTTACTTTGAAACAGAGTCTTGCTATGATGCTGAAGGTCTTGCTAACTTGCTGAGGCTGGCCTCGAACCCGTGATTCTCCTGTCTCAGCCTCCCAAGTACCAGGATGACAGGCATGCACCACCACGCCTGGCTCACTGAAGTCTTGAACAAGCTCCTCTTCAGGAAAAGACCCAAGATAAGCAGAGCACATTGTCAAGATTGCTTGAATCTGTATTTTCCTGGATTACAATCCTAATCAGCCTGAAATGAGTAATTCTCTTTGCTCTTGAAAAAAAAAAAAGAAACAAAACAAAAACCCAAGACCAACCTTTTAGATGGGAGCCTTCCGTGGACTATTTAGTCCCGAGGTCCTGAGCATCAGAGCTGCTGTTCTTCTTCTAGGAAAAACAGAAGACATTTGGGGAACGGTTAGAACTGTTTTCATCAATTCCTGACATGCTATGAAAACACATAAAGACTCACTAGGTTGCTGCCGAGTGAAAAACACTCTTGAAGAATGTTCTGGATGCTAAATTGCCAACGACCCCTGGCAGACACATAGTCCAACTCCAGCTCGTCCTCATCCTCATGTAACCCTGTCACGGCTCCCCTTCCTACTCACTGAGAGCCAGGTCAACGCACCATGCACCTAGGCACGCTTTACTTTCACCCAGGTGTGTTTGGTCAAAAGCCACGTCAACAAAACGCAAGAGCCAGCACTTGTGACATTGGGGCTGTGCTGGCTGCAGACACAAGTCACCCACGGGTCACCCACGGGAATGGTCTCTTTCCAAAGCAGTCCAATCCAGTGGGCAAGGGTAACGTAAGTGCCACCGAAAGATTCAAGAAGACAGACAGAACCTCCAGTTTGGGAATCAGGAAAAGTCGTGCTAATAAAGGAGGTGGCATTTAACAGTCCACATTGGTAGGATTTGGCTGATGTATAAGGAGTAGTAGAGATGAGCCTGGAAATAAGAATTCGGGAGGTATTGGAGCAACCGTGACTGCTGTCATGGTTTGGTGTAGACATGGGATCTGTGAGAATTTCCCTATCAGGTTGCTGTAATTTGGATCTTAACTATACCTCCAGGGCCTGTGTGTTGAAGGATTGGTCTGCAGGGTGGCACTAGTGGGAAGTGGTGGGACCTTTAAGAGGCGGGGCCTAGTGGGAAGTTCCTTAGGTCATGAGGGGGCGTGCCCTTGAAGGGGATTATGGGACCTGGGCTCTCTCCTCTTTCTTTCTCTTTCTGACCTGAGCTGTGTGGTTTTGCTTGGCCATGTGCTCCTGCCTGCCATGATGCGCTTCCTGACCACAGGCCCCAGAACAACATGACCAATCGATAGTGGACTGAAGCCTCAAAAACTGTGAGCTAAAATCACCTCTGTTTCTTTATAAGTTATCTCAGGTGTTTGTTATAGTTAAGGTGACTAGTACGAGGAGTAATATGATCAGAATTGTATTTAAGAAAATGGTGATTTGTCAGACTAGAGAAAAGAGTGAATGGAGGTTGGCTATCAGGCCGTGGGTGTTTTATTAGTTCATTGAGAAAAGAGCACAAGCTAAGATAGGAGCACAAAATAGAAGAAGTATAGAAAGTCTTAGTTCTGGGAGAAAAGAAATTGTGTCATATATATATTTTTTTCAGATTTCCTTCCTCTAGCCCCAAAGCATTAAGGAATTTTGTAGGAGGTCCTAATGGAAACATGAGCTCTTATAGATTCACGGAGTACTTTGCCCCACTCCAGATGAAGGCTATTTCTTTTTTTTAATCTCTAATTTTTACAGTTATTGGTGCAGTATAGTCTCACATCATAAAAGTTCATAGTGATAGTGACATACATGCACACAGCACTTGGTGGGCTTTCCCCGGCACCCTCCCCACTCCCTCCCCATACAGGGTATTGATATTGGCATTGGTATTCTCACAGATATACATAATGTCAATGGAAGTGATTCCTTCATTGATACTCCCCCAGCTTCCCCTAGACAACCTCCCTGGCTCCACTGGGGTTTCTCCTCCATTATTTGAAGTCCCTCTGGTATCCTGATTATTCCCTCGCTTCTGCATCTGAGAGAAAACATATGACCCTTCACTTTCTGTGACTGGCTAGTCTCACTGAACATAATATTTTCCAGGTCCATCCATTTTCCTGCAAATGACATAATTTTGTTCTTCCTTATTGCTGAGTAGAATTCCATTATGTATATATCCCATAATTTTGTAATCCATTCATCTGTTGATGGACACCTAGGTTGGATCCATAATTTGGCTATTGTGAAGGACTGTTTCTGATGGAAGATGGGTTATGTATAGATGGTGTGGGACATAAGAAAGACTAAAACCATTGCAAATCACCTGGACCATAAGATAGAAGGCAAGAGAACTTCAAGACCTTAATTTCTAAGGAAAGAAAGTGCTTTGTAAATGACTGATGATAGGCATGCTCAAGAAGTTAAGACGTAGTTAAGTGCTAGAAAGCATGAAACAATTAAAAGAGATAAATAAAAATGTACAAAATCATCTTAAAATAGAATTTGGGCCAGGCCTGGTGGTGCACGCTTGTAATCCCAGTACTTGGGAGATTGAGACAGGAGGATCTCAGATTCGTGGCCAGCCTCAGCTATTTAGTGAGGTCCTCCGCAACTTAGTGAGACCCTGTTTCAAAATAAAGAATAAAAAATAGGGCTGGTGGTGTAGCTCAGAGGTAGAATGCCCCTGGATTCAATCCCCCATACTGAAAAAAAAAAAGAAAAGAAATAGAATTTGGGCCAAAATGATGACTTTGGGGGTCAGAACTAAATTTTCAGCATATAGGTAAATTCTTATTTTAGAGAACATATCAGAACCAAGATTATTCCAAAAATAAGTCTTTTGGGAAAAAATTTAGTCTCAATACATCCCTAATCCAAAAATCTGAAATCCAAAGTGCTCCAAGATCTGAAGCTTTTTGAGCATCAATATGACACCATACATGGAAAATGGAAAATTCCACCCTGGACCTCATGTGATGCGTCACAGTTGAAACACAGGTACAGAAAATTTACCTTCAGGCTATGGGTATAAGGTATATATGAAACATAAATGAATTCTGTGTTCAGATTGGGTTGTATCCCCAAGATATCTCATTACATATGTGCAAATATTACAAAAACAATCCCAAATCTGAAACACTTCTGGCCCCATGCCTTTGGGATAAAGGATACTCAATCTGTATTTCATTGAAAAAATAAAACATATGGCTTCAACATTGCCTTTCAGAAACACCAAATATGGCCGGGCATGGTGGCGCATGCTTGTAATCCCAGTACTTGGGAGGCTGAGACAGGAGGATCGCAGGTTCGCAGCCAGCCTCAACTACTTAGTGAGACCCTCCGCAACTTAGTGAGACCCTGTTTCAAAATAAAAATAAAAAATAGGGCTGGGGGTGTAGCTCAGAGGTAGAATGCCCCTGGGTTCAATTCCCAGTTCCAAAAAAAAAAAGAAAAAGAAAAAAGAAACACCAAATATATACAGCACGAGAATGGTTCTGGAAACCTACATCGGGCCCCCTTCCCCCAGCAGGATAATAGGGTAGGAGAGCTCTGCCCCAGGTCCTAGGCTCACCTTCCGGTCCTCAGCGCCCGTTTCATAGGGTTGGCACCAGGATTACATGAATTAATTTTGTAAAGTAGCCACAGTGATGCCTTTCACTGGGCTTCATAATTATAACCTCAATGATAATGAGATTTATACAAGATAATTTGTGTGTTTTCTTAAAATCATTACTATCCTTGAAATATTTATTCACTTCCGGGACCAGCCATTGGATGGAATAACCAAAAGGTGATTTGGCTGTTGTTGTTGTTGTTGCAACATGGCTTAAAAAATATTTTTAAGTACTTTTTAGACTGGATAATGGCATTAATTCTCCGCTGTGGTTTCCATATTGTCCTGCCACGTCAAAGTGTATTTGGACACCAATGAGCTTGGATAAAAATACATTGGTGGAAAATGGGCTGGAAATAGGTCGGTCACCCTAATAAGCGGTTTATGCAGTCTGGGTGAGGTACTGGCTAGGTAATAAGTCTATTTTTACTTGGCATTGGTACCAATTATCAAGGAAAGGTATATTCAGACACAAATAAAACTCAGCGCTGACGCTGAATTTAGAAGTAGAGTTAATTTCAATAAAAACTGGATGTGGAAAAAATGAGTACCTGGAGCCCAGTCATTCCAAGGTTGGTTGGTCAAGGAAAAAGCTCCATTCCAAACCCAGGGGCTGGGGAGGATGAGGAGAAGAGGGGGAGGGAAGCGAAATGTGTCAAGCACGCGGGATGCTGGGGCAGGGCAGCCACAACCCTAACTGATGCTCCTGTCAGACCCCCCCCCAGCCGAAGGCACAGGCTGCCTGTTGCCTCTCTATGCGTCTTGCCCAGTTATCCATCCTAAATGCTGAGTAAAATCACTTAAGTGTTAGGCCTCTATTTCTGCGCTCTTTCTAGAATCCACAATTAATTTGGATGGAAACAACCAGAGGGACAGGGAGAAGCCAGTGCGGAGGCTTCTGCAGCAATTCAGGGTCCCAGACCAGGGCAACCATGGGGATGGAAGGAACTGGACAGGTTCCAGAGGTAATTAATTAGGAGATACAATGTACAGAACCTGGAGATAAATTAAATATGGGATGGGGGGATTGGGAGAGGGGAAGAAGACAAAGAAGATGTCTGGGGTCTGGTTTCTGGGAGGATGGCTGAGGATGAGGGGAGGTGGGGAGAGAAGACCTGGGCTTAGGGCTGAGAAGATCCAAGTGGAAACATCTAGTACTCAGGTAGATATGTGAATGGGAAGCTTAGGAAAGACATTTGTGTCCCCCCCCCCAAA
>PVJS01014045.1:0-41046 GCA_004027185.1 Glis glis
AGGAATATTGGGATTAGCTCTTCCATAAAGGTTTTATAGAATTCACCTGGGAAACCATCTACACCTGGGCTTTTCTTTGATGGTAAGCTCTTTATTGCTGCTTCAATCTCTTTGATTGTTATTGGTTGGTTTAATTTTTCTATATCTTCTTGATTCAATTTGGGAGGGTTGTATGTGTCTAGAAATTTGTCAATTTCTTCTAGGTTTTCCATTTTGTTTGAGTATATCTTTTCAAAGTAGTTTCTGATAATCCTCTGGATTTCCGCACTGTCGGTGGTGATATCTCCTTTTTCATCTCTTATTTTGGTAATTTGGGTTGATTCTCTCTTTCTTTTGGTTAGGTTGGCTAATGGTTTATCTATCTTGTGCATTTTTTTTTGAGAAACCAGCTTTTGGTTTTGTTGATTTTTTTTTATTCTCCACTTCATTGATTTCTGCTCTAATTTTAATAATTTCCTGTCTCCTACTGGTTTTGGGGTTAGACTGTTCCTGCTTTTCAAGGGCTTTGAGGTGTGTCATTAGGTTGTTTATATGGTGCTTTTCAGTTCTACTTATATGAGCACTCAGTGCTATGAATTTTCCTCTTAATACTGCTTTCAACGTGTCCCAGAGATTTTGATATGTTGTTTCCCTATTTTCATTTGTTTCTAGGAATTTCTTAATTTCTTCCCTTATTTCCTCTATGACCCATTCTTCATTCAGCAGTGTGGTGTTCAGTCTCCACATGTTTATGAGATTTCTCTGTGTCTTCTTACAGTTGATTTCTAGTTTCATTATATTATGGTCTGAAAATACACGGGGGATTATGTCACATTTCTTGAAATTGCTAGTACTTGCTTTGTGGCCTAGGATATGGTCTATTTTAGAGAAGGTTCCATGAGCAGCTGAAAAAAATTTGAATTTGGCTGTAGTTGGGTAGAATATTCTGTATGTGTCTAGTAGATCTATTTAACCTATGGTGTTCCTTAGGTCTGAGGCATCTTTACTGACCTTTTGTCTTGTAGATCAATCGAGTGGTGTGAGAGGAGTGTTGAAGTCTCCCAATATTATTGTATTAGGATCTATGTGTGACTTAAGGTCATGAAGAATTTGTTTTATGAAAGTGGTCGCACCTATATTTGGGGCATAAATGTTGACTATCATTATATCCTCTTGCTGGATTGTTCCTTTTACCAGTAAAAAGTGATCTTCTTTGTCTCTTCTGATAAGTTTAGGCTTGAAGTCTAATTTGTCTGATATCATAGTTTCTACTCCTGCTTGTCTTCGTGTTCCACTACCATGGATTACCTTGCTCCAGCCTTTTACTTTTAGTTTGTGAGTGTCTTTAATTGTAAGGTGTGTTTCTTGCAGGCAGCATATAGATGGATTAAGATTTTTGATCCATTTTGCTACCTTATGTCTTTTGATTGGTGAATTGAATCCATTTATATTCAGCATGGTTATTGAGAGATGATTCTTAATTCCTAACATTTTGAGTTTTGACTTCTGTTTGAGGTAGTGTTTTTTTTTTCTTTTTTTAGTTGGCTGTTTGAGGGAAGTTATTGTTTCTTTGGTTCTGGCATTTATTTATTATCTCTTCTTTATAGTTAATCTCTTTGAGTATTTTCTCTAATGCTTGTTTGGCAGACATAAATTCTTTCAGCTTCTGTTTGTCATGGAAGTTTTTTATTTCCCCATCAAATTTTATAGATATCTTTGCTGGGTAAGTAAATCTTAGTTGAAAGTTGTTTTCTTTCAGAGTTTGGAATATGTCGCCGCAGGCCCTCCTGGCTTTCATGATGTGGTTTGAAACGTTGGAAGTGATTCTTATTGGTTTGCCTCTGTATGTTACTTGGTTTTTTTCTCTGGTTGCCTTTAAGATTCTCTCCTTGGCCTCTATGTTAGTCAATTTGATTATTACGTGACATGGTGAACCTCTTCTCTGATCTTGTCTATTAGGGGTTCTATACGTTTCTTGTACCTGGGTGTCGACCTCCCTTTTTATATTTGGGAAATTTTCTAATATTACTTCTCTGAAAAGATTATTTATTCCTTTGGTTTCAGCTTCTATTCCCTCTTTTATGCCTATTATTATTAGGTTTGCTCTTTTCAAATTGGCCAAGATCTCTTCGATGTCCAATTCATGCTGTCGAATTGTTTTTTCTACATTATATACGATGCACTCACTTTTGGAGTGGTCATCTTCTAAGAGTGAGATTCTGTTTTCCATGTGGTCTAGTCTACTGTTAATAGTTTGTATTGGTGCCTTCATTTCAATTATTGCATCCTTCACTTCCTTCAGAGCCTCTATTTGATTCCTATTTTCGGTGTCAGATTCTTTGCTTATTTGATCCTTCATTTTTTTAAGGCTTTTTCTGAATTCTTTTCAGAAATCCTGTATCATTTCTACTACTAAAGTTCTGAATTGTCCTTCTGGCAATCCCTGCATTTCTGTGTGAATGGGTTCTATTATTTTGGAGTTGTGGAAGCTCATTGTTTCTTTGTTGTTCCTCCTTCCCATGATTTCAGGTTTCTTAAGTTTATATCTTTGTTGCTTTTGGTATCTCTCTCTCACTCTAGGTTTCCTCTATCTAATCACTCTCCCTGTATAGTAACCTGTTCTGGAGGTAGATATTTATTACTAGGTGTGCCTTAAAGATGACTAGCCTCTACTGAATATTCTTAGCTCTCTGCTGTTTGTTTATCACCCTTTAATACGTTCTTCAAAATCTGTGGCCCGTATCACCCCACTGTTGTTCTGCCAGTAGATTGTTGGTACTGGGTTGCAATTACTCTAGGGTTCCTTCTGTCCACTGAAATGGTGTTGATGAGTTCTAGGTGTTGAGGTCCGTGGACCTGTCACCTCTGTAATAGGAGGTAGACTCAGAGATGTGGGTAGGTCAGTTTGTACTCTGTGCATTTTTAAACTTCAATGTGTGGGCTGCTGATTGGTTCTGTTTGTTAGTGGTAGTTAGTCTTTGGAGTCTGACAGTCTTTTCTGGTGGTTCACCTATTTGGCCTGAGCACAGGTGAAGAACATTGGCACTCTCTGCTTCCTGAGTCCCTCTGTCTCTGCCTGTTTAGGCAGAGACCCTCTTGGGCTGGCCTGGGCACAGGTGGGGAAGGCTCACCCTCTTCGCTGCCTGTGTCCCTCTTTCTCTCTGCCTGGGCACAGATGGGAGACACTGGCACTCTCCGCACGTTAGGCCAAGTCTCTCTCAGGCTGGCCTGGGTGCAGGTGGGGAGAGGTTCACCCTCTTCACTGCCTATGTCCCTTTTTCTCTCTGCCTGGGCACAGGTGGGGGGGCACCGACACTCTCCCCATGTTAGGCCAAGTCCCAAGTCCCTCTCAGGCTGGCCTGGGCACAGGTGGGGAAGGCTCATCCTCTTTGCTGCCTGTGTCCCTTTTTCTCTCTGCCTGGGCACAGGTGGGGGACACCGGCACTCTCCCCACATTAGGTCAAGTCCCGAATCCCTCTCAGGCTGGCCTGGGTGCAGGTGGGGGAAGGCTCACTCTCTTCGCTGCCTGTGTCCCTCTTTCTCTCTGTCTGGGCACAGGTAGGGGACACTGGCACTTGCCACACCTTAGGCCGAGTCCCTCTCAGGCTGGCCTGGGTGCAGGTGGGGGAAGGCTCTCCCTCTTCACAGCCTGTGTCCCTCTTTTCTCTCTGCCTAGGCTCAGGCAAGGAACTCTATTGCCCTCCACCTCCCAAGTCCCTCTGGGCCTGTCTGTTTAGGTAGAGACACTCTGTGGCTGTCCTGGGCACTGAGCGGGAGGGGGAAGCTCGTGGCTCTCTGCTCTCTGCGTCCCTCTTTCCCTCTGCCTAGGTGCAGGCCAGTAACACTGGCACTCTCCTCCCATTTAGGGCGAGTCCCTCCCGAACTGTCTGGGTTGCAGGCGGGGAACACTGGCTCTTTCAGTTTCCCACCTCTGCTTGCTGCCAAGTCCCTCTGTGGCTGTTCTAGGCGCAGGTGGGGACACCGTGCTCCCCAGAGAAGGCTGTGTTGGTCTGCAATTTTCAGACCTGCTCTATTCCTCAGATTTTCGTGTGTGGCTACAGCCACAGACTGCTTGTATCCCCACCCTCTCTTCTTTTCTGGGGGAGGAGGCTCTTTTCAGTTATCCTGTGAGGCTGCAGCACTCATCTCTCCTGCCAAGAGTGTGGAGGACCAGTGGATTGTGATGGAAATGGATGTAGTCATCCTTCTCCGTCTTTTTGTCCTGGGGCTGTGGGATTTTGTGATTGATGATCCCGATGTCTGTGAGAAAGGCCTCAGGTTGCTGGTTATAAGATTTTTCAGATCTTCTGAAGGTTCCTGCTGGTCCGGCAACCCAGTGCGGGACGGGGTTACTGCTCTCCCATCTCTGGTTGGTTGCCCCTTTTTTTACCCTTTTTCAGCCTGGGTGTTAATCGGTGGGCTTCTATGTATTCTTAAATGTTATTGTCTTTAGTTCCTATCTCCCATGAAAGTAGTATGGGATGTGTATGGCTGTTCAGTTTGGAACACCCGAGACAATTTAGAGACAGGCTTCTCTCAGTGTCCTTACTCTGACGCCATCTTGTCGACCTCCCTCAAGACAAATTTTATGCTTTGCATTTCCTGTGCATTGTCTCTTCAAATTGACTTTAGTTATATTGAATTTGATCAATCAAGTGCCACTTGTTACTCTTGGTCACAACATAAGCATTAAGTGCTACCATCATGAGCTAGAGGATATTAACTGCAATCTACAGTCTATACTCTCAGTTAGGAAATAAAGATAAATATAGTGTGGGGTGGAAAAGATTTTCTTATTGTCCATAAATATAGGAAAAATAAAATAACTGACTTCTACCCATTAATTACTGTTTAAAATTAATTATAATTATTAATAAATAATGAATGAATATAATTATCAAAGCACATAATCATTAACCTGTACTTACTATTTTTATTCAACAAATGTTTAATTATTCAAGAACTACTATGTACCTGATACTATACTAGGTGCCAGAAATAATTAATAGGTAATAATTTATCACTGGCTACTGGTTTGAGAAAATTCAATCCTCAGGCTGTTCTCTGTGAAACTGATTCATGGATATTCAACCTGAGTGTCAACTAAAGAGATCCAACTCCCAGTCCTACCACGTGCCTGGTGGCAGAGGTTTCTGAGCAATCAAGAACACTTGGAATGTGCTTGGGAACCTACAGTAATAAGTGGACCTTAAACAGCTACAAACATCCACACAGACCCAAGAGGGCTGCAGAAGGCAAGTACAAGAGTTTTTTGTTGTTGTTATTACTTGTATGGGTCTATTTGTTTTGTTTGTTTCTTTATTTTTTGCCACTGCTGTGTGTTTGTTGGTTAGTAGTTATTTTTTTTTCTTTTCTTTCCCCTTTTGCATTTTTCTCTTTTTCTTTCCTCCTTCCTTTTCCTTTTCTTCTCTCCCTTTTTTGTGGTGCTGGGGATTGGGTCTAAGACCCTTGTGAACACTGTGTGAGCACCCTGGGCCACACCTCCAACCCCCAGCCTAGAAGAGCCTATTCTCAGCAGCCAGCAGTTTGTGCCAGCCCCTCCCTGATCCTCCATCCCACTCTGCCTCATCAGCAAAGTAGGAAAGCCTGCAAGCAGGAAAGCAAGCTTGAAACAAAGCTCTTGAGCAGCATTCACATCTCTTCTAAGCAAGCCTCAATCCAAGAAGAAACAAAAACCCAGCAAGGGACTATCCAATGACACAACATAATTCAGGCCAATCCCAGCCAATAGATGGAGCCATCCAGCACCCCACACATAAAAGTTTAGAAACACACAGGACACAAACTTCACTGCCCCACACCTCAGAGGCTATTCCCTATTAGGAGGCAACAGGCAGGTTGCCTCCTAATAGGGAGATTCTGTTTTTCATGTGATCTAGTCTACCATTGATGTTTTGCATTGATGTTTTCATTTCATTTATTGTATCCTTCACTTCCGTCAGAGCTTCTTTTTGATTCCTGTTCAGGGTATCAGTTTCAGGTATTCAGTCTTTAACACCTGGGACCCATCAATGCCACCATCACAGTAGACAGACAGAATCCTGGAGTAACTGCAACCCAGTCCTTTGATGTTTTGCATTGATGTTTTCATTTCATTTATTGTATCCTTCACTTCCGTCAGAGCTTCTTTTTGATTCCTGTTCAGGGTATCAGTATCAGGTATTCAGTCTTTAACACCTGGGACCCATCAATGCCACCATCACAGTAGACAGACAGAATCCTGGAGTAACTGCAACCCAGTCCTGGAGACCTATAGGCAGAACAACAGAGAGGTGATACAGGACACAGACTGCAAAGACAGCATTGTAGGGTGATAAATACTCAACAGAAATCTGTGAATCCCCATAGAGCTGAGACTATTCACTTTTAAGATATACCTTGAGGTAAATATTTACCTCCAGAATAGGATATTATAAAGAGAGAGAGATTAGACACAGGAAACCCACAGAGTAAGAGAGGGAGCCAGAAAAAGCAACTTAAGAAATTTAAGAAAACTGAAAACATGAGAAGGAAGAATAGCAGGAAACAATGAGCCCCCACAATCCCACAACAGTTCCCACCAACTCAGAGCTGCAGAGAATGCCAGGAGGAGAATTCAGAAGTTTAATAGTAGAAATGATCCAAGGTTTCAGAAAAGAGTTCAGAGAGAGCCTGAAAGAATGAAAGATCATATAAACAAAGAAACTGATACCCTGAACAGGAATCAAAAAGAAGCTCTGACGGAAGTGAAGGATACAATAAATGAAATGAAAACATCAATGCAAAACATCAATGGTAGACTAGATCACATGAAAAACAGAATCTCACTCTTAGATGACCACTCCAAAAATGAACACATAGTATATAATTTAGATAAATCTATTCAACAGCATGAGCTGGACATCCAAGAGATTTGGGATAACTTTAAAAGGGCAAACTTAAGAATAATAGGCATATAAGAGAGTCTAGAAACCAAAACCAATGGAATAAAAAATCTCTTCAGAGAAATAATATCAAAAAATTTCCCAAACATAGAAAGTGAGGTCGATACACAGGTACAGGAACCATATAGAACCCCTATTAGACGAGATCAGAGAAAAGATTCACAATACCCATAATAATCAAATTGACTAACGTAGAGGCCAAGGGGGAATCTTAAATGCAATGAGAGTAAAAGACTGAGTGATATTTAGAGGCAAAACAATAGGAATCACTCCAGACTCCTCAAACTGAGTCATGAAAGCCAGAAGGGCCAGGAGAGACATATTCCAAACCCTGAAAGAAAATAACTTCCAGCTGAGACTACTCTACCCAACAAAGGTATCTTTCAAATCTGATGGAGAAACAAAAATCTTCTATGACAAACAAAAGCTTTTTGAAAGAATTTTTGTCTTCCAAACCAGCACTAGAGAAAATATTTAAAGAAATAAATTATAAAGAAGAAATAATAAATAAATGCCAGAACCAGAGAAAGAATGATTTCCATCAAATGAACAACTAAGCAAAGAAGAACAAACACTACCTCAAACAGAAATTACAACTCAAAATGTTAGGAATTAAAAATCATCACTCAGTAATTACACTGAATACTAATGGCCTCAACTCCCAAATTAAAAAACATAAAGTGGCAAAATGGATTAAAGGTCATAATCCATCTATATGCTGTCTGCAAGAAATGCACCATACAGGTAAAGACACTCACAAACTAAAGGTAAAGGGCTGGAGCAAGGTAATCCATGCTAATTGAACCCAAAGACAAGGAGGGGTAGCAACTCTCATATCAGACAAAATAGACTTCAAGCCTAAACTTATCAGAACAGACAAAGCAAGTCATTTTTTTGCTGGTAAAAGGAATAATCCAAGAGGAGGATATAATGATAGTGAACATTTATGCTCCAAACATAGGTGCAACCACTTTTATAAAACAAACACTTCATGACATTGAGTCTCACATAGATCCCAATACAATAATACTGGGATACTTCATCACTCCTCTCACACCACTAGACCTATCATTCAGACAAAAGACTAGCAAAGATGCCTCAGACTTAAAGAACACCATAAGGCAAATGGACCTACTAGACATATACAGAATATTCCACCCAACTATAGCTGATTCACATTTTTTTCAGCTGCTCACAGGACCATCTCCAAGATAGACCATATTCTGGGTCACAAAGCAAGCACTAGAAAATTTAAAAAAAATGACATAATCCTCTGCACCTTTTCAGACCATGATGGAATGATATTAGAAATCAACAATAAGAAGATCCTGAGAAATTTCATAAATGCATGGAGAATGAATACCACACTGCTAAATGAGGAATGGGTCATTGAAGAAATAAGGGGAGAAATAAAAAATTCCTAGAAACAAATGGAAATAGAAACACAACATATCAAAATCTTTAGGACACTTTGAAGGCAGTATTAAGAAGAAAATTCATAGCACTGAGTGCTCAAACAATAGAAAATCACCAAATAAACAACCTAATGATACACCTGAAAGCCCTTGAAAAGGAGGAACAGTTTAATCCTAAAGCCAGTAGAAGACAAGAAATCATTAAAATCAGAAAAAGAACCAAAAGAAAGTGAGAATCAACCCAAATTACTAAAATAAGAGATTCCAAAGATGATATAACCACATACTGCATGGAAATCCAGAGGATCATCAGAAACTACTTTGAAAAACTATACTCCAACAAAATGAAAATCTAAAAGTAACTGACAAATTTCTAGGCATATACAACCTTCAAAAATAGAATCAAGAAGATAGAGAAAATTTAAACCAATCAATAGCAATCAAAGAGATTGAAACAGTAATAAAGAGCCTACCATCAAAGAAAAGCCTAGGTCCAGATGGTTTCCCAGCCAAATCTTATAAAACATTCATAAAAGATCTAATCTCAATACTTCTCAATCTACTGCATGAAATAGAAAGAAATGGGACTCTCTCAGATATTATGAAGCCAGCATCATATTAATATCAAAACTGAATAAAGATAGCTCAAGAAAAGAAGACTACAGACCAATACCATTGATGAACTTAGACACAAAACTTCTAAACAAAATACTAGCAACGTGCATTCAAAACCACATCAAGAAAATTACACACCACAACCAAGTTGGGTTTATCTCAGGGATGCAAGCCTGATTCAACATGTGAAAACCTATGTAATTCACCACATAAACAGAACTAAGGACAAAAATCACATGATCATTTCAATAGATGCTGAAAAGGAATTCGACAAAATCCAACACCCATTCATGCTAAAAACACTGCAGTGTATCAGAATAGAAGGAACTTACCTCAACATCATAAAGGCAAAATACAATAAACCCACAGCCAACATCATATTGAATGGGGAAAAAACTACAAAAATTCCCTTTAAAATCAGGAACAAGACAAGGATGCCCACTATCACCACTCCTTTTCAATATAGTACAGAAGATTAGCCAAAGCAATAAGGCAAGAGAAGGAAATCAAAGGAATACAAATAAGAAAAGAAGAACTGAAACTATCTCTATTTGCAGATCTTATACTTAGAAGACGCAACAAACTCAACAAAAAGACTTATAGAACTGATTAACAAATTCAGCAAACTGTCTGGATACAAAATCAGTCTAAAAAAAACCAGAATCTTTTCCATATGCCAACCATAAATCCACTGAAAATGAAAATATTTCCATTCATAATAACCTCAAAAACAATAAAATACTTAAGAATAAATCTAACCAAGGAGATAAAAGACCTCTAAAATAGAAATTATAAAACATTAAAGAAATTGAATAAGATCTTAGAAGGTGGAAAGATCTTCCATGCTCGTGGATAGGCAAAATAAATATCATCAAAATGGCTATCCTTCCACAAGTGATCTACAGATTTAATGCAATACCCATTAAAATACCACAGTCAATCTTCACAGATCCAGAAAAATAAGTCCTTAAATTTATTTAGAAGAACAACAACAAAAAAAAACCCAGAATACCAAAATAGTTCGCAGCAATAAGAACCATGCAGGAGGCACCACAATACCTGATTTCAAACTATATCACAGAGTCATACTACTAAAAACAGCATGGTATTGGCACAAAAGCAGACATATAGACCAATGGAGCAGAATAGAAGATTCAGAAACAAATCTACACACTTAACAGCCAATTGATTTTTGACAAAGGGGCCAAAAACATACACTGGAAAAAAGATAGCCTCTTCAACAAATTGTGCTGGCAAAACTGGTTATCCATATGCAGAAAAATGGAAATAAACCCCACTTTCTCAATGTGCACAAGAATCAATTCAAGATGGATCAACGACCTATAAATTAGACCAGAGACTTTTCAGTTACTTGAAAAGGGCATAGGACCAACACTCCAACATATAGGCATGGGTTAAAACTTCCTCAATAAGACCCCAAAGGCACAAGAAATTAAAACGAGGATTAATACATGGGATTGCATTAAATTGAAGAGCTTCTGTGCAGCAAAGGAAACTATAAAGAACCTCAAGAGAGAGCCAACAGAATGGGATAAGATCTTTGCCAGCTACTCCTCTGATAGAAGACTAATATCTAGAATATACCAAGAACTCAAGAAACTCACCACCAGAAAAATAACCCAATCAAAAAATGGGCAAGTGAACTAAATAGACACTTCACAAAAGGAAAAATACAAATGGCCTATGAATATATGAAAAATGTTCAACATCATTAGCAATCAGAGAGATGCAGATCAAAACTACTCTGAGATTTCACCTAAAACCAATTAGAATGGTAATCATTAAAAACACAAACAATAATAAATGCTGGCAAGGTTGTGAAGAAGTAGGAACTTTGATACACTGTTGGTGGCATTGCAAATTAGTGCAACCACTTCGGAAAACAGTATGCAGGATCCTCAGAAGAATGGGAATGAACTTACCATGTGACCCAGCTATACCATTCCTGGGTATCTACCCTAAAGAACTGAAAACAGTCTACCATAGTAATGCATGCATATGTATGTTTATACGTGCACAATTAAATTGCCAAACTATGGAACCAGCTGAGATGTCCATCAACAGATGAATGGATTACAAAATTATGGGAAATATACACAGTGGAATTCTACTCAACAATAAAGGAGAATAAAATTGTGTCATTTGCAGGGAAAAGGATGGAACTGGAGAATATTATGCTAAGTGAGATTAGTCAGTCACAAAAAGTGAAGGGTCAGATGTTTTCCCTCATATACAGAAGCTGGGGAGAAACTGGGAAACAGGAGGTACTGCAAAGGAGGAGAAACCTTAGTGGAGTGAAGGAGGGGACCTGAGAGAGGCGGGAGGAGGGAGGAAGACTTGAAGAGGGAACACCTCAATGGTCATGATGCACATACACAAACTTATCAAAGTTAATCAATGTGTTAAGCATGGGAATGTGGGGAGGGAGAGAGAGCGGGGTGGGAACAGGGGGAGGGCTCAGAAAGTACTGTGTGCATGTATGCCTCTATCACCCTGAACTTCATCAAGATGTGTAATTACAATGCACAAATAATATAAAAATAAAGTGATCCAACTCCTTAAGACCTAGATAAGATGGACTCAAAATCTCTTCGCATGTTCCAGACAGTTCCAAATCCCACCCTTCCCCCCAAAACAGCATAAATATTTGTGTTCACCTTCTATTTCCTTCTAGTTTCTGCTTCCAATCACCCATGAAGTATACACTTCCATTGTATGCCTTGTGACTTTTTAATAAACCACATGTAGAGTTCATGTTCTTTCCCTGATACCCACCTATACTATCAAAATATTTATATCTCACAGTTTCTACAGGTCAGAAGACTGGGAAGGGTCACACGTTTCCCACGCTAAGGGTCTCACATTGCTGAGACCATTCCTTCCTGGAGGCTCTGGGAAGTTTCCAAGATCGTTTTGGTTGTTGACTGAATTCAGTTCCTGACACTTACAGGACAAAGGTCTCTATTTCTAGGCTGACTGTAAGCCAGCCAGTCTCTGCTCCAAGAGGCTCCCCACAATGCCTCCCACTCTTATTTAGAGGGTTGAAGTCCTTTGACACAGGGAAGCAGCCTGGACCTACGATTCATGTGCCAGCCATTAAATAAAGGGTGTGTGGCTGTGATATTTCACATCAGCTCTAAGTTTAGTGTTTTGGGTAATAGGATTGACCTTGGATCCACTTGTTCCCAGACCTAATGTTGACCTCTTACAAAGAGTCCTGCCCTGCTCTGAACCCATCAGAATACTGCTTTGGTTAAATTTCACCTGAATTCCACCGTTCTCCAAAATGCTTTGCTTCCTTTGTTCACCCTGCTCTTCTCTAGTATGTGTTCTCTCTCATTGCCATGAGTCAACAACCTGACTTAGTAAGACAAGAGACTTGTCCCTGATGGTCTTAGACTAATTGAGTTAGAAGAACTTAAAGTGCTTAACATGGAGCCTGGGATGTGGATGAGCCTGGAGAACACTGTGTTAAGTGAGATAAGCCAGGCACAGAAAGACAAATACAGCATGATCCTCCCTACATGTGGAAGTTAAAAGAAAAAAAAAAGATCTCATGGAAAGAGAGAGTAGAATAGTGGTTATCAGAGGCTGAAAAGGGTGAAGGTGAGCAGGGATAGAAGGAGGTTGGTACACAGTTATGGTTAGATAGGAGGGATTAGTTCTAGCACTCTGTAGCACACTAGGATGGCTATAGTTAACAATAACTTATTGTACATTTCGAAATAGGTGAAAGGGGAGTCTTTGAATGTTCCCAACACAAAGAGGTTGAAGGTGATGGAATGCTCAATTACCCTGATTTGATCATTACACATTATATACATGTATCAAAAATGCCACTGAACCCCATAAATGTGTACACTTATATATCAATTAAAAATGTCTTAAAATAATAAATAAATAAATAAGCTGGTAGTGGTGGCCAACAGCTATAATTCCAGTACCTGGGAGGCTGAGAACAGGAGGATTGCAGATTGGAGGCCAGCCTCAGCAACATAGAGAAATTCTCAGCAACCTGGAGAGACTCTGTTTCAAAACAACTTAGTAAGGCTCTGAGCAACTTAGGGAAACCCTGTTTCAAAATAAAAAAATAAAATAGGGTTGGGGTGTAGCTCAGAGATAGAATGTGCCTGGTTTCAACCCTAAGTACCAGAAAATATAATGGAAGGAAGGAAGGAAGGAAGGAAGGAAGGAAGGAAGGGAGGGAGGGAGGGAAGGAAGGAGAACTAGTACATGGCAATACTTGAATTAATATTATCTATAATAGCAAATATAATAACTATAATAATAAGCATGTTATTTTATTTATTATAATAACTAACAAGTATATAATGTAATTATAATATGTTCTATGTTATAATGTATTATATATTAGTGATATAATAATTATAATAAGTATGTAATATCATCTGTTATTATTATTATTATTATTATTGTCAACTCTGTGGGTAGATATAAATAAAAGGGCAATAAGACTGTGCCAGGGATAGAAGCGGTGAATAAGCCAATTCCAGAAAACAGACAAACCGCCAGAGCCATGTACTGCCTGCAGAAATCCCTATAGCTGCAGAGATTTCTCCTATGGCAAATTCCACTTGTTGGAATGTTACTGCACCCCACACGCCTGCAGAAGCTGCTCAGTCATTTGAAATGCTCCTCAGTTGCAGCGTGATGCCATGCAGACTTTCCTGGACTGTGAGTTAGGACAATAGAGCCACAGGAAGACTTTAAAACTGTTTCAAAATCAGTACCATGATTAAGTATAAATATTAATTAACCTCAGAACTCTTTCTTAATTTTTATTTAATACAAATGTAAAATTTTTACATTTTTAAGAATTATGGAGAAGCTGGGCATGGTGGCGCAGGCATGCCTATAATTTCAGTACTTGGGAGGCTGAGATAGACGTATCACAGGTTCAAAGTCAGCAACTTAGCAAGGCCCTCAGCAACTTAGTGAGACTCTGTTTCAAAAAAAAAATAATAGTGCTGAGTATGTGGCTTGGGGGTAGAATGCTTCTGGGTTCGATTCCCAGAGTCATACACACACAGAATTGTGGATAGCCATAGCACTGTAAAAAACTCTGGACTTTGGGGGACCTTTTAGAAATATGCCAGGCAACAACAACTTGAAATTCAAGGATGGCCTAATGATTATAAAGAAGATTGAGTTCATACATCAGCAAGGGGTTGCTCAGAATCCTTACTTCCATATCTCTGACCCATCTAGATATTTCTCATTTGGACAATTGATATACAATGCCTATCAAACAGTATTAAGCCAGTATCTAGGAATGTTTGACATATAATAGACTCAATAAATACCTGTAGAATAAATGAATGCGCTATAATATGTGCTTCTAACAGAATTCTGCCCTCTATGAGTATAAATATGAGAGAAACCGCTGGCATGGAAATGATAAAAGTCATCCAGACAATAGTGTAAAAATAGTCCAGACATATATGGTTGTTAAGACTCAAAGCCTACAAAGTAATTAAGCTCACTCTGATTGGCAAAGCTAATCCTTTATTGTTTTTCAGGTCAACTTTCCTGACTTCTTTCGCTTTCTAGTTGTGTTCACTAGTAAATGCTTGATGCAGGAATTTCCACTATGTGTTTGTTTTTCTTCAATCTTAGCAGAGCAAACTCTATACAAACTTCTTTGAACACTTCTAATATTCAATTTACAGGATCTGAAGAAGCTAACAAATAACTATTATCCACAGCAAATATATTAACAAATGTTTGATCACTAATACACTATTTGATCTTTGATTTGAGTGACAGCATTTAAGATAGAGCAAAACACACAAAGAATTACACAAGGAACACCCAACTTAAGAAATGAAAACATCCCTCCAACTGAAAGCCCATCACTGATGACACAATTTTCTATCCCCACCAGCAGCGTCAACAATTGGGAGATTATTGCTGCCATATCTTCTTCATACTTTTAAAACATTTGCAATTATCCCTTTAAAAGTATGCATGGTGGGGCTAGAGATGTAGGTCAGTGGTAGAGCACTTGTCTAGCTATATACAAGGCCCTGGGTTCAATCCCCAACACTGAAAAAAGAACAGTATATACAGTATAATTTGCCTATTTTATCCTAATGGTAACATTCTTTATTTTTCTGAAAAATTTTTAATCAATGATATATTTTGAGGGTCATCCCTAATGGCACCTCCTCTGTGGTATTTCATCACATGAATAGTTCATAGGATTATCTAAATCTTTACATTGAGCAAGCTACTTTGATTTTTTTCTTTTTAGCTATTTTAAACAATGATATAAGCATTCTTATTCAGGTTTTCTTAGGAACATGTGCGAATTTTCTATGGTACATGGTTAATAAGAATAAAGATTCTGTCTTAGTCCATTTTGTGTTACTAAAACAGAATACCTGAGACTGGGTAGTTTATAAAGGAAAGAGGTTTATTTTGGCTTACAATTCTAGAAGTTTTTTTGTTGTTTTTTTGTTTGTTTGTTTGTTTGTTTGTTTGTTGCGGTACCAGGGATTGAACTCAGGGACGTTCTACCTCTGCGCTACACCCCCAGCCCTATTTTTTATACTTTATTTTGAAACCGGGTCTCACGAAGTTGCAGAGGGCCTCACTAAGTAGAGAGAGAGAGAGAGAGAGAGAGCGTTTAGGCTGTCCACGAACCCGGATCCTCCGGTCTCTGCCTCCCAAAGTACTGGGATTACAAGCGTGCGCCATCACGCCAGGCTAGAAGTTTGAAATAAAGACAGTGCGCACCTGTTTGACCCTTGGTGAGAGCCTCGGGGTGGAAGGGCAAGTGGGTACATGTGAAGAGACAGAGAGGGCTGAACCCCATCAATAGTAACCCATTCCCACAATAAAAACACGAATCCATTCATGAGGATGAGTCCATCCCTCTTGACTCCAAACACCTCTTAAAGACCTTGCCACTTCTCAACACCATCATCTTGGGGACCACACCCATGGGTTTTGTTGGATACAAATCATATTCAAACCATAACAGATATCGTTCCCATTACTGAACCCACTACTGCCAATAAAAGCTAACTTTTATTAGTCTATTTGTTTTACAGTTATTAATTCATGTAATCCCAATGCTTCTGTGATGTAGATGCAACTATTTAATCATTTTACAAATAAGGAAAACACTGGAGAGGAGTTATTGAGTTATGGAATTTTATTCCTCATGAAATACTGCAAAATTATCCTCCAGAGTGCTTGTAAAATTTTATATTCCTATGAGGGGTATATAAAAGTTCGGGTTGCTCCACCTTCTCACCAAAACTTGGTATTGGCAGATGAAAAAGTTGTCTTAAAATATATAGAGATAAATAATGTAAAGAGATATATTTATTGATTATTTAGAATATAAATCAAGAAAGACTAAGAGACAGAAAGATTGATATTGACAAAGGGAGAGAGAAATCAAAGTAAAAGCAAGTGTATTTTAGGAATGAAGGAAGGTTATCAAAGAAATTGAGAGCTGAAAACTAAGTAAAAACACCCCAACTGAAGCCTTACGCCTAATTGATAGTCTTGCACACACCCATTCAAGCAATAGAGCTGTACATATGCTAATTATTGCTTTTCCCAGGGCTCATTTGGCTGTCAGAGACTATAGGGGGATATCTGAATTAAAGATCAGAGAATGGAAAATCCTTTATCTCTGACTCTCAATTCTTTCCTACTTTTAACATTATGACTTTTCAATAAATGTGGTGTCCCTAAGCACCTCTGCTCTCTCCTTTTTGTTATGAATAATTCAAATAGCACAAAGAAAATCAATAACACTCTTTTTAACCTAAAGTTATCACTTTCCACCAGCATTCATTCATTTTCTTTTGTCTCCTCTAGGAGGAAGAGATGTTTATTATGTATGCTCGATCAATGGCAAAATACGCCCAAACTATGAATGCAAGGAGATTAAAAAGCCTTCAGTATAAATTAGACAGATGCCCTAAATATATATGCATACATATTTATATTTATTTATATCTGTGTCTCCTATGGCCCACTAAATATATGTTTATATTTATAAATATATATTTATATTAATAAATATATATTAAATATATATTTAAACATATATTTATGTATATTTAAATCTAATATAAATATATATTTAAATATATTATTATGTATAGTTAAATATATATCTTAATATATATTTATAAATATATATTAAGATATATATATTTAGTGGGCCATAGGAGACATGGATTTTTTCCTTGTTTGTTAATATTAACACTCTAAGTCTGCAGGGTCTTCAAAGTAGGACCAACCTGGACATCTCTATGTATGGAACCAAAGTGCTCATCACAGATACTATAGACACTGCCTCTGAAGAGTATCTTCTATATCCACCAGATTTTAAAAATCTGGGTTTTTTTAAAGCAGCTATAAGAGCAAGCTCTACTGGATAAAGGGATAGACTTACTTGATTATGAATCAAATTTAGGCCATAAAAGGTAAAGATAATCTCTAATGACAAAATAAACTATATTTTAGTTGTCCAACCTCAGTTTTTATGGCAAACTCCTTTCTCCACTGAAAAACATCAAGGTACTATGACCTCTATTTCAGAACTATAAAAATTATGAGTCCCTACCAACATTCATTTTAGAATTTTTACTAGCTGTGAATCACCTCCTTGGATCCTACAACCCCAGAAAAGAACAATATCAACAATAAACAAAAAAATCTCCCTTTTGTTTCTCAGTCCCACCCATTTTGAAATCATCTGAGTTCTAAAATATGAACTGAGATTATCCCATGGGAAGTAGTGAGAGAAATCAACCTCTTTTCCTGGCATTCTAGTTTCAAAGAGAAGCTTTGCTACTGACAAAACCACTTAGGTTCAGTGATGGAAGAAAATTTTGTCCCTTCCTCTTTCTGAAGTAAACACATTCCATGGCAGAGTCTTGGGTAATGAAAGGGGTTACAAGCTATTTAGTTATTATAAACAAGTCCCTATTCTTACAGGAAATCTCTTCAAGATGGATAGGATCTGCTGTAAGTTTTCAACAACAATGACAACAACAAAAGAGTACTTGCACATTTTAAAAGATATTTCTCTCCATCTGATTCTTCATATCTATTCTCCATTAGGAAATTAAATCTAAAACTCCTTAAGTTAACCAAGGCTTACAGTTATACCTCATGACTCTAAGAATACCAGCAACTTTTAAATATCCCAGCTAGCAGTACTTGAGCTCCTTTCTCAGAGACAATGCCATTTAAAATAACTTAGTAGTCAGGTGTGCACATCTATAATCCCAGTACTTGGGAGGCTGAGACAGGAGGATCGCAGGTTCCAAACCAGCCTCAACAATTCAGCAAGACCCTCAGCAACTTATCAAGACCCTGTTTCAAAAACAAAAAATAAAAAAGGGATGGGGGTGTAACCTGGAGATAGAATGTCCTGGGTTCAATCCCCAGTACCAGAAAAATAAAATAAAATAATTTAGTATGAGGTTCAGATATCAGGAAGTAAGTTGTTATGCAAAACTGTGTTTTCCCTGGGATAGGTGTCTAGAGAAGTCATCTAGAGTTTGTATTCTTTTTAAGGTGTGTGTGAAGGGTAAGAAAGGTCCAGAAGGACCAAGGGTCATGAAGGGATACGGAGGGACAAAAAAAAAAAAAAAGGGAGCAAAGAGGTGAAGGAACAGAGGGTGAACATAATAAACACATAAGTAGAATGCATTTCATCTTCTACAAAATCACAGCTCTCCTCGATAGATGAATATGCTAAGAAATCTGTTAATTCTCCATAATGAAACAGACCCCCTTGAATTAAAAGCAACTTCCTGATAACTGATTTTCTGCATCCCACACTTCCTCATACTAAAGATGGATGCTGAGGATCTGGGTGCACACACCTGTAATCCCAGTATTTGGGAGGCTGAGGAGCACAGGTTCAAGACCAGCCTCAGCAACTTAGCAAAACTCTGCTTCAAAAATTTTCAAAAGTTGTAAAGGTCAGATGTTTTCCCTCATATGTGGAAGCTAAAGAGAAAGTGGGGTGCACAAGGGACTCAACACAAAGGAGGAGAAATCCTAGTGGAGTGATGAAGGGGGCCTAAGGGAGGGAGGCGGGTGGGGGAAGGGAGACTTGATGAAGGAAACACTTCAATGGTCACAATGAGCAAAATTATCGATGCCAATCCCAATGTCGTGCACCGGGAGGGCGAGGGAGCGGGATGGGAGCCGGAGGAGGCTCATCGAGTGCTGTGTGCATGTCTCTATCGCCTTGAACTTCATCATGATGTATAATTACAATGCACCAATATAAATAAATAAATAAAAATAAAAACGGTTGGTGGTGTAGCTCAGAGGCAGAATGTCCCTGGGTTCAACCCCCAGTGAGAGAGAGAGAGAGAGAGAGACAGAGAGAAAGAGAGAGAGAGAAAGAGAAAGAGAGAGAGAGAAAGAGAGGAGGGAGGGAGGAAGAGAGGAAGGAAGGAAGGAAGGAAGGAAGGAAGGAAGGAAGGAAGGAAGGAAGGCAGGCAGGCAAGCCATCACTGAGGGTGATTGGGGGACCAGAGGGGCTGGAAGTGTACACATCAAGTCCTTTAAGTCATTGGTGGAGGGCTTCTGGGATGGGGGGGTATCAGTTCCTCCAGTGGCAAAACAGGCTTCGGTGGCCACAGAAAGCCCTGGGGCAGAGACATGCAGGTACCAGCAAGTGACCGTAGCCCTGTGACCCAGCTGGCAACAAAGACAAGGGGGTATGGGCACGACATTGGTGTGATCTGCTTTCAGTTAAGCAGGAACTCAGCACTGTGGAGCACAAGAGAAGGTTTCTCTCACCCTCACGTTCTCAGAGCACCTCAGAGACATTGTATGGATCATTTCTTTCAAAGAAAAACTATTAAGCTCCAGTAGTCAGGGGACAACTGAATTTTCTTTAGCCAGTTCTGCTTGCTTTTTGGAGCTCTAGCAAGTTGTCCAAAAAGAACATGAGGACACTCCATTTGAATTACAGAGCTCGACTTTTCATTTCTCAAGATGGACCTAAAATCATGAACAGATGTGCTATGCTCTGTAATTCCTCATCTTGACACTAGCTCAGCAAACAGTCTGTTACATGACAAATAAAATTTGGCTGGTCATTGACCCTGGTTTCAGGAAAGAATCTTCCAAATCCTTGGAATTTTTCAAAAGAGCATCTTCATTATTTATGCTGGGCCCCTTGGATCACACCTGAGTTTATGCTAAAGAGGTGAGTCATGGTAGATCCCTCTTATATTGTCAGGATAGGGCTAGCCTTGGTTCAAAGACCAAATATGCTATCACAAGGTTGGGGATTTGAGCCACATATTAGCCCAATTTTAGGGGAAAGGAGAACAACTAGATTGAGTTCAATCATGTGACCCTGTTTCTGACAACCAAGCCTACATAGCCAGGTGTGGTGGTGCACATCTATAATCCCAGTACTTGGGAAACTGACACAGGAGGTTCACAGGTTTGAGGCCAGCCTCAGCAACTCATTGAGACCCTCAGCAACTTAGCAAGACCCTGTTTCAAAATAAAAGATAAAATAGGGCTGAGAGTGTAGCTCAGAGGTAGAATGCCCCTGGGTTCAATCCCTAGGACCAAAAAAAAAAATCCATGCTTGCATAATGAAACCTCAATTTATAAAATTTATAAATATTAATTAATGTGTATTAATAAATAAAACCTGGACACTTGAGGCTTGAGTGAGTTTCCCTGGATGATAATCAATTGTACATGGATGTGTTGGGAGGATGATGTGTTTTAAGGATTTGTTAAGTTTCCCATTTGAGACCCCACTCAAACATAGCCCTGAACATCTCTTTGTTTGGCTGTTCCTCCTGTGTACCCTTTATAATAAAGCTAAAACAGTAAGCATAGCACTTTCCTGAGTTCCATGAAAGATTCTAACAAGTTGCCAAATTTTAAGGGAATAGTCGGAAGCCCAGAATTTGAGCCAGTTGGTCAAAAGTCCAAGTGGCCTTCCCCAGTTTAGCTGGTATCTGAAGTGAGTTCAATCTTGTACAGGATTTTGCCCTTAACCTGTGAAATTTGACCAGACCCTGGATAAAGTCAGAATTACATTACAAACTCCAAAAAATTATGAAATTCTTCTAGGTCTTTTGAATGCTAAGAGGGGATAGTCTCTAACGTGGGTCCGCCCTGCTCTTAAGTACAAGTGCCCTCCACTACACTTTGCTGAATTTGAGGCTATTTCAAAAAAGATTTGACCTGAGATCAGGGAAGACTCTAGTCAAAGCTGCTTTAAGACCTCAAGGAATATTATAAAGTGTATGATGCTTCCAAAAAATATACAAAAATAGCAGTAAAAATGAACAAATTTTCTTTCAAGAAATTGGTAATCTACAGAGGCAGCATGCACATACAATGATTTCTAAACCCATGCTTGGCTCTTGTAGCCTGATTTTTAATCTAGAGAACTGTGGCTGATATTGTTCTAAAATTAAATTTTGAACTTGAGTTTTTCCATATGGCATTACTGCCATCACACATTTGGGAATTTTTCTGGCTGTATTTTGTTCTCCTTTATTTTTCAAAATCATAGGAAATAAAGCATACTTTTATTCATACTAATCTTGAATGTCTAGAGAAAATGATGTAGCTTTATTTTTCTATAATGGACTCTCAGTTTCTCACAATTGCCCACCTACCGATGTGTGTGTGTGTGCTGTATTTCATTCTGTGGGGTAGAGATTGTTTGTATAGATTTTTAAGGTATTGTTTTTTGGGTTACAATTTACATACAGAAAAATGTACAAATCATGAGTGTAGAGCTGGGTATATTTTCATGAAGTAAGCACACCTGTATAAGCAGCAACCAGACCAAGAAATAGAACGTGACCAGCACCCCCAAAAACTCCCCTGGTGCCCCACCTTGGTCAAGATGGTGGTGGTGGGAGTGGGCAGTGATACAGACTTTCACGTCTGCGTTCAAAGTCCTTGGTGGTGTTCTCTGGGACATAGTTCTATCTTGCTGTCATCAGCTGCTCACATCTGTAGCCAACATAACTGACCAGTGCTCATTAATGATCCCTGCCGACTGGATCCCATGTCAACTTGACACTGCTGTGAATCCTTCTCTCCCCAGGAATACTGTCCCGTCTCTCATGTGATTCTGGCTCATGAGATCATTTTACAGTCATCCAGGTTGAAACTTTGCCCCACTATAGCAACACCCTCTGGAAGGACCCTCCACCATCTGTCAGCTATTTATTTCCCCGCTTTGGGGAGGGAAGTTAGGAGGGTGGGGACACGTAGGACCCACCCTTACCACACCCAAACTCCAGCTTTCCCTTCTTTTGCCTCACACCATGGTGCCGTAAAAATTGCTTACATGGGACCTGCTCAGATTGGACCCAAGGCATTCCGAGAAACAGGTACTGACTTAGTGGGAAGGTTGGATACACCTGTCTACCTCCCTCTGTTCTTCTGCCCCAGCAGCAGCGCTATTTCCTGATGCCATGTTGGAAATGGCCACATGCAGAAATTCAGGCTTCTAGACTTTACGCAGTGCGTCCTCCCAGCCTGCCCAGCTCCACTTCCCTGGGATGCTGCACACCCTGATGATGAACATAAGAAAAGCTGGCCCCACCACTAGGTCCAACCTCAGCTCAGGAACAGATCCATCAGTCCTTCTTCATTTCTCCTCCTTCCTTTTACCACAATCTTGTGGACCTCCAAGCAGGAATCTTTCAATATCCCTTTCCTCCACATCATTTCCTTCTACTCCAGGACATCAGCTCTCCTAGCTGAGCTCTTCTTCCCTTCCCTTGGATTCTCTCTCTCCTGTCCTAGGAGACAAACACAAAAGGGACATCTTCACTACCTTAAAAGAAAATAAATGATAAGAGTCCTCCAAATTTAGAAAAGACTTTCTGGCCCAACAATGCCTAATTTCCAAGATTCTTGCTTTGTAGGAGGGGTGAAGGGGATCCTATATTTAATACCAAGAGCTGAAAACTGTCTTCATCTAATCTTCAGTAATAAATCTAATTCTAATCTTTGTTCTTTCCTCCATCACTCCATTTTTTTCTTCTCTGAAACAAACTCCCTCAGGAAGAGAAGGGAGAAGTCATATACACAGAAACAAATAACAAATCATAACCATATATTTTAAAATATGAAACCCAACAGATACAAAATACATTAATGTAACATATACAAAGAGTGATTCTAGCATATATTTCTCCCAGTATACCTTTATGCTTGGCAACTAATGAACTCCAATCTTCAACTTCAGATGCATTGACTTAAATAACTCTAAAAACAAAATGGAAATAAAGTGTATTGCATTTACATAGCTTTATGATTTACAAAATGTTTTTGAATATTTAACTTAACCTCATAACATCCTTGTGAGATATGCTTATTGTCTTCTTTTGTAGGCTTAGAGCAGTTCAACTATTTGCCAACATAGTGCTATAACATAAAAACAAAATATATTCTAAACAAGTCTTTCTTGTGATTCTAAAGGTAGAAACGGGGGCAGGACTCAGAGGGAGTGCTCCAAGAGTTGTGTACATGTGTGCTTCTATAACTCTATACCCCAATATGATGTATAATTACAATGCACTAAATAAAAAAATAAAGGTAGAAACATGTATTTGGGGCAAACTTCTGTGCTTTTCCAAGGAGACATTTTTTAGCAAGCTCTTTCAGTTATTCAGATAATAAACATAAGTTCACTCCCAGTGCCCTGGAGAAACACTGAGCAGATCAGCTAAATGCAGTGTACATACTTGAAGGAAGTGCCTTAAAAAAAAGAAAAGAAAGAAAGGACCACCTGATCACAACAGAGTACTCCCCTTGAGGTTCATAGGGATTGAAGTTTTTTTCCTGGACAGGGATCAGAGGTCGAGGTTGTGGAACTTCTATTCAGAGGACATGAAAAACTTGGAACTCTTGTAGTGAGAGGCAGGGAGTTTCTCAGGAAAGGAGCAAGCTGTTGAATTCTAGGAAAAGAGCATCCTGGTGTTTTAAGTTTCCTTTTTCTACATTTTGCCTCCAAGTTTCAGTGAGGTCGGTGGCATTCAAAAGCCACATGTTAGTTGTTATTTGCAGAAACCTCTTTGTTCACGTTCTTTGGTAAAATGGACCAGGGGAAATAACTAAAGCAGAAAAATTGAGCCATAAACCATCAGGAGACGGAGGGAAGGATCGAGCCTTTGTCTAGAACATAAAAACTACAGATACAAGGGGATCCATGGAACATTCTTGCACTTCCCAGGGTTCTCAGAAACCTGCTGACACCCACAGAATGCTCAGACCAAAGACCAAGACCATTGGAGAATAAAAGAAAGGGGCCTCCTATAATGTGGAGAGCCTGGGTTACAACTGCAATTAGCAAGAGTAACTAGAGTGCACATCTCCATCCATCCCTCTTACCCACCCACCATAGGTTACTGCAAACTAAGAGCTTTGAACATAGAACCAAACCCACCTCGGTCCCAGCCTTCTGTATAACTTCAGACAGACAATTCTCTTGTCTGTAAAATGGAGATATCGACACTGTCATGTGTGGTTTTGTGGGAATTAAATGAGATCATTTAGAAAAAGCACTTAGCATGGTATTTGGCTGTCTGGCCCTTGAGAAGTATTCTGTGAACATTATTCTGTACTGAGGACAAAATATTATACATCAGCAAATTGGCTAATGCCCTTAAAATTTATTTTGGGGAATTAAAATGTCCTGTCCCTTTTTTGAATTACGAGATATTGTTTCGCAAAATGATATGGGCAGGAAAAAGAAAAACCCCTTGGTCTTAGGGTGGACTTCCAGCTCTTCCTTGTCATCTGCTTTGGTCTGGACAAATCCATCCAGGATATTGAGTAAATAACTACTTGCCTTCGGTTGGATTTTCAATTACAACACATGTGTAATCTGATGTCTGAGTGCCTAGGCTGCCAAGGACAGAACTGCCTTTGTTAGGTTATTTCAAGGAAATCTGTGTTTACCTTCCCCCAAATGTCCTCCTCCCAAGTATTTCTTGCAGTCTTACATGCTTCCTTGAAATCCCACAGGCTCTCTGTGTTCCTGAGCGCCTTATCTACTGTAATGCAAATGTCCCTGAGAGAAAAGGAATAACTCTGGGTCGGCTCATATTTTAAAGAGAACCGTAGCAACGATGCTGACGAGGGTTTCTTGGCAGCTAGACATAGGAGAGGAGGTCAGGTGGGGAGGAAGGGAATTAAGAAGCACAGACTGGATGGATTATCTCTGCCAGTGGAGGTAGACAAAAAGGATGGGTTTTAATATCCTGGGATTAAACTATATGCTCTTTCAGAAGTAGAGGCTTCCGTCTATAAGGAAATGTGGTAACAAGTAGAAGACTGAACAACCTTTTCAAAATAGTAGATTTCTTTACTGCCACAACAAAAGTGGAATGTCATAACAAAGTCATAAAGAAGTTGGATCACATTAGATGTTAAAGAAATTGATTCTCTAGTTAGTTATCAATTTTTAGCCTAAGACACATACATATGAAGACTAATAAATCCTATTGTAAAATCTGTTTTTTTTTAAAAAGGATGGATTTTGGAAGTAGAGAGACCATGTTCAGATTTGCAGGGAGCCAAACTCCAGGACCCTCCTTTTTCCTCATTCATAAAGCAGGTTTGACACACCCTTGCTAGGGTGGGTTTATAGATTCAGTGAGGCTGTGTGAGGGCCTGGCAGGAGGTCCTGTGCACTGGAAGGGGGTGGTGATTACTCGCCCCACCTCTAGGCTCTGGAAGGGGGGCTGCATTCAAGTCCAAATCTGCCTATCCCTGGCTCACTGTGTGACCTCCAGGCAGGGCTTGGCTTCTACCTATGTAAAATGTAAAATAGGGACATTTCTGTTCGTTAAGAAAATAATGTATGAGGCCCGCCTTGTTAATTTTTAGTTAAAACCACACAAAACATTCAAGTCAGCTGCGTTACCTCGATCATTTAAAGAAAGGGGTCACCCACCGATATGAAGTGAATGGCTTATTAACATTAATCTGAAGCAAAATGAGTCATACTCATAGCTTATTATTAGCTGTTGTGGTTACAATTAGTCATTTTGGTTAAAATAGTATTTTATAGCTATTCTGAAAACACTGTTGAAGAAGTTTGATACACAATAAGAAAAGAGAAAGAGGGAAAAGTGAGGGTAAACCAGAAAGGCTCCGCTCCCTCCCCAGCTGCCTTAATGCCTGTTTATCTCACCAAAGTGCCTTTCTCAGGCTCAGCCACAAGATGTCAGTCCAAGCTTAACCATTTCTGCATTTGCAAGGCCCACGAATTTCTTCTTTCTCTTCCCTTCTGCTTTGTTTCCTTTTTGGCTGAGCAGCTGAGTAGTCTTTTGGATCGTGGGCCCTAAATAAATCAAAATGGGTTGACGTGAGCGCTAGTGACTTCCCAAGGGTCTCTGCTGACTTCAGGAAGAGCCTCCCTTCCTGGTTTTGGCCCCCAAGCCTGGTGGGCGTTGTCCTCTCTCAGGACAGGTGTGTCCCCTGGCACTTCCCACACAAGGGCAGAAAACCCAGCGTCTGTGACCCTTGTAAAGAAAATGCCCTTGACCCGCATCCCATGAGGGTGGACGAAGCCCTGGAACCCTGGAGGGTGACAAGCCTTTCCTGCTGGCAGCCTGTGTTCCCAATGCATCTGCAGGGCCTTCCTCCCTGGGGACAAGATGCCTGCAGCAGCTCCAGCAATCCTGTCCTCACCTCGTAGTGAAGGCAAAAACTGAGTAGCTTTTCTTGCCCCATGGATTTTTGTGAGGATGGGGGGGGATTCTCACAGGGGACATATGCTTACAACTCAGCAGCCCAAAATCAGTGCCCTTCCTGTCCCTAAACAGGTCACCAGCCAAAGGAGCAGTGGGGTGCCATGACTGGTCTAGGCTGGTCAGAACCACCTTGTGCACCTGGAAGGGTCCACCTTCCCCAACCACATGGCTCTTACCAGAGATCAATAATTCTTAGAGCTAAGTTCTAGGGCCCAGGGAGTGAGAGAACTCAGGACAGCCCAGGGACAACCAGCTGCACTGCGCTAGAACTGCCACGAAGCACAGGCCAGGAAACCACCAACCAAACTGTCTGCCATTTGCTAGAGGAAGAAGAAAAAGAAAGAAATGCTATGTGACCCGCACAAGAGCTTTGTGGGGTTTCTCACCTGGCTGCTGGGACCTGCTCTGCTCAGTCTCACAACTTAAGAAAGTGGCTCAGCCCCCTGGGCCTGCTGTCTTCAGGGCAATGCAGCCAGTTCTAGCAGGAGCAGCTGCGCAGAGAGCAGGGCTGTGGTCTTCATGGGAGCAGGCAGGCCCAGGCCCCTGCTCAAGTATCTCTTGCTGAGCTCTCAGGACACCTGTCATGGGAGCCAGTACTTTCCAACCCAAGGGACTTTTGTGTCCACTTTCTATGACCTTTCCTGGAGCCAACCTACGGGGATAAAACACCAGGACACAAAAGCAGGACATCCTGAGGAAGTGAGCCTGGAAAGGGCATGAACAGTAAGGCCACTGGTGTGAACACTTACAAAATGGGAGATGAGTTGATGAGTTCACTGGACAGAAATGTGTAAAAACAGAATTTAAATATGCAGGACCATGGTATCCACTAACTCTGGGGAAAAGAGGAGAAAGGCTGGGTGTATGGCGCACGCCAATAATCCCAGTACTTGGGAGGCTGATACATGAGGGTCAAAGGTTCAAGGCCAGCCTCAGCAACCTAGTGAGACCCTCAGCAACTTAGAAAGACCCTGTTTCAAAATAAAAATAAAAGGACTGGGAGTGTAGTTCAGAGGTAAAATGCTCCTGTGTTCAATCCCCGATACCAAAATAAAAAGAGAGAGAGGAAAAAGGAGTGGGGAGTAGCGCTGCATGCTGTCTGTTGGGGTGCTAGTGCCACATGGACAGTCGCAAAGACCCTTGACACTCATTTGCAGTGATTGGCTCTCCCAACTCCAGCCATAGAAAAATACTCACCTGCTTTGTCTCTGTAACTTGCCCTTTTCTAAGCACTGCATATAGAGTCATACAATGTGTAGACACTTTTGTCTGGCTTTCACTTAGCACAATGTTTTTAAGGTTCATCTCTATTTTATCATGTACCATAGTGTACTTCTTTTAATTACTGAAGAGTATTCCATTGTATGGATGTACCACATTTATTCAGCCATTCACCAGTTAATCGGCACTAGGATTGCTTGTAATTTTCAAATATTATGAATAATAATGCTAGAAATGCACACGTTTTTGTATGAACATGTTTTCATTTCTCTTGAAAGTATTTCAAAAAGTGGAATTGTGCCGGGCGTGGTGGCACACGCTTTTAATCCCAGTACTTTGGGAGGCGGAGACCGGAGGATCTGGGTTCGCGGCCAGCCTCAGCTCTCTCTCTTTCTCTCTCTCTCTACCTAGTGAGGCCCTCCACAACTTCATGAGACCCGGTTTCAAAATAAAGTATAAAAAAATAGGGCCGGGGGTGTAGCACGGAGGTGGAACGCCCCTGGGTTCAATCCCCGGTACCGCAAAAAAAAAAAAAAGTGGAATTGCTAGGTTGCATGGTAAGTATAACTTTTTAAGGAATTGCCATGGTGTTTTTGAAAGTAGCTGTGCCATTTTCCACTCCCACCAGCAATGCATGAGGATTTCATTTTCTCTACATACTCACCAACATTTTTATTGTCTGTTTTATTGTAGTCATTTTAGTGGGTATGGAGTAGAGGTTTTAATCTGAATTCCCCTATTGGTTGATAATATTTATTATACTAAAATATACTCATCATTAGCCATCCTTATATATTCTTTTGTGAAATGTCTATGAAAGTCTTTTGGACATTTTTGGGTTGTCTTCTTATCATTGAGTTTTTTTGTTTTGTTTTGTTTTTGTGGTACCAGGGATTGAACGCAGGGGCGTTCCACCTCCGCGCTACACCCCCGGCCCTATTTTTTTATACTTTATTTTGAAACTGGGTCTCACGAAGTTGCGGAGGGCCTCACTAAGTAGAGAGAGAGAGAAAGAGAGAGAGAGAGAGAGACAGGGGGAGAGAGAGAGAGAGAGAGAGTACGCGATTACAAGCGTGCGCCACCACGCCCGGCTTATCATTGAGTTTTAAGAGTACATATTCTGAATTCAAGTCTAATGCCTATATAGGATTTGTAAATGGTTTTTTTTTCCAGTCTGTAGCTTGTAGTTTTGTTGTCTTAATGGTGCCTTCTAAAATATAAAACTAAATTTTATAAAACTAATGTTTTTTATGGGCATGCTTTTGATATTACATCTAAGAGCACTCTTCTCAACCCAAGGTAATGAATATTTTCCCCTTTCTTTTATTGAAAGTTTAAAGTTTGGGCCCTCATATTTTGGTCTTTGATCAACTTTCAGTTATTTTTTGTATGGTGTGAGTCAAGAGTCTTTTCTTCCTTCCTTCCTTCTTTTCTCCCCCCACCTTTCTTTCTCTTTCTTTCTTTCTTTCTTTCTTTCTCTTTCTTTCTTTCTTTCCCTTTCTTTCTTTCTTTCTTTCTTTCTTTCTTCCATATGAATATTCACTTGTCTTAGCAGGATTTGTTAAATAGATTGTACCTCTGTCAAAAAGTCATTGAGCATAAATTTAAGGACTGATGTTGGACTCTCAGTTTCTATTGATCTGTATACTTGACATCTGAAAATAGCCTGGTGTCTTGATGACTGGAGCTTTACAGTAAGTTTTGAAGGCAGGCATTGGAGTCTTCCAAGTCATTCTTCCTTTTGAAAATTGTTTTGGCTATTCTAAGTCTTTTACATTTTTTATAATTTTATTGGTGCATTGTAATTATATATCATAGGATGATACATATATACACATACACAGCCATGGTGTGTTTCCCTCCACATTTCCAAATTTTTAAATCTGCTACCCCAAATGTCTACTGGTATATTTTGTTATTATTTTGAATTTATAGGTTAATTTAGGGAGAATTGTGATCTTGACATTACCAACTCATCTGATCTGTGAGTATATAATGTCTTTCCACTTATTTATATCTTTTAAATTTTTCTCAGTAGTGTTGTATAATTTTCTGGCTTTGTTACAGTTATCTTTATTTTATCCTTTCTTGTGTTATTACAAAAGGCAGATTTTTATTTTACTTTTGTATTGTTTGCTAGTACATAGAAACACAATTTTTGCAGTTTGATCTTGTACAATACAAACTTGCTAAACTCATTTGTAACTTCTAAAATTGTCTATATACAACATGTATACCTCCTTGAGAAATTGGAGTCTTCCATTTTTCTATTTATATATTTTATTGCACTAGTTAAAACTTCCATTGTAATATAAAATTGAAGTGCCCAAACTGGACATCCTTATCTTGTTTCACAAACTTAGGGGGGAAATTTCACTTTTGCACCATTAAATATGCTGTTATCTGTGATATTTTCATAGGTATTCTTTATTAAATAAGGATATTCCTTTGTCCCCTGCTTTGTTGAATTTTTATCATGAATGGGTGTTATTTTTCAAATTCTTTTCCTGAATCTACTGAGATAGTCATGTGTTTTGTGTACTTTGTTCTATTAATATGATAGGTTGTTTTAATTGATTTTTTTTTTTTTTTTTTTGCGGTACCGGGGATTGAACACAGGGGCGTTCTACCTCCGCGCTACACCCCCGGCCCTATTTTTTATACTTTATTTTGAAACCGGGTCTCACAAAGTTGTAGAGGGCCTCGCTAAGGAGAGAGAGAGAGAGAGAGAGAAAGAGACAGGGAGAGAGAGAGAGAGAGAGAGAGAGAGAGAGAGAGAGCTGAGGCTGGCCGCTTTAATTGATTTTTGAATGTTAAACCTACCCTGTCATCCTGAGATAATCCTATGTGGTTGTGTTGTATACTCCTTTTTATACGTTGCTGGATTCAATTTGCTAATAGTTCCTTAAGGGTGTATGTCCATGTCCATGAGAGAGAGCAACCTTTAGTATTGTTTTTACTGGGTTTTGTATTAGAGTTAACACTAGCATCATAGTATTGGAAAGTATTGGTTGGAAAGTATTCCTTTTTCTCCTGTTTTCAGAAAGAATTAGGAAAGAATTAAGTATTTAATAGAATTCCCCCAGTGAAGTCATTTGAATCTAGAATTTTTTTTTTCTTTCTGTTCCCCCCTCCCCCTTCCCAGGCTGGGAATTGAAAGTAGGACCTCACACATGCTAGGTAAGTGCTCTACTACTGAGCTGAACACCCAGACCCATCTTAATGATACTATTTTAAGTACTATTTTATTTTCTTTCCCTTGTATAGGTTTATTTCTATTGTATAGCTCTTCTATAGTCAGCTTCTGCAATTTTTGCCTTTTGAGGAATTTGTCAATTTTACCAAAGTTGCTTAATTTTATTGGCATAAAGTTGTTCATGATATTTCCTCATATTTCTTTCTAATTCTTTTGACTTTTTTAGTTGGGAGTGATGTCCTCTCTTTCATTCTTGATTCTACAAATGGTTGTTTTCTTTTGTTTGAGGTATTTCTGTTTGTTTGTTTGTTTGTTTGTTTGTTGTTTGTTTTATCAGTTTAGTAAAGCTTTGTAGATTTTATAGATCTTTCCCAAGAACCAGTTCTGGTCTCATTGATTTTCTGGGTTTTGTTTCTATTTAAATCATTTCTGTTCTAATCTGTACTATTTCTTTTCTTATGCTTGCTTTTGAATTTAGTTTGCTCTTTTCCCCTAGATTGTTTTTCCCCCTGTGGTCCTGGGGATTGAACCCAAGGGTGTTCTACCTCTGGGTTACACCCCAAGCCCTGTTTGGTTTTTTATTTTGAAACAGGGTCTTACTAGGTTACTGAAAGTCTCACTCTCTTACTGAGGATGTCCTTGACCCTGAAATGCTCCTGTCTCAGCCTCCCAAGTACTGGGATTATAGGTGTGTGCCACCAACCCCAGCTTTCCCCTAGAATCTTAAAGAAAACAGCTTTGGTTATTAATTTAACACACCTTGCTTTTTTATGATATATGTATTTAAAACTATCCCTCTAATCCCTGCTATTGCTACATCGCATGAATTTTGATGTCATTTTCATTGAGTTCTAAATATTTTTATTCCATGGTGGTTTCCTCTTTGAACCATGAGTTATTAAGAAATGTATTGTTAATTTCTAAATATTTGTGGAGGTTTCCTTGAATTCTGTTGTTAGTTTCTAATTTGATTCTGTAGTTGGAGAACCCTGGATAGTGTAGATCATTTTAAATTTAGTGTGTCTATGTTATGGCTTAGCATATGGTGTATCCTGGAGGTATATATTACATATGCATATATGCACTCGAAAATAATTTGTACCCTGCAGTCAAGTGTATGGTTCCATATATCTCAGTAAAGTCAAACTGGTTTTTAATATTTAGTCTTCTATATATTTGTTAATATTTGTCTAGGTGTTCTACCAGTTATTTAGAGTGAGGTATTCAATTCTTCAACTATAGTTGTTGGATTTTCCATTGCTCCTTTCAATTCCATCAATGTTTGCTTCATGTATTATAAGGCTCTGTTATTGGAAATATATATTTTAAAATTGTTATTTATTTATTTATTTATTTATTGGTAGTGGGGATTGAACCCAGGGGCATTCTACTTCAAGCTACACCCCCAACCCTTTTTATTTTTATTTTTTATTTTGAAACAAGGTCTCACTAAGTTGCTGAGTGCCTCATGAAGTTGCTGAGGCTGGCCTTGAACCTGCAATCCTTCTGTCTCAATCTCCCAAGTACTGGGATTACAGTCATGTGCCACCACACCTGGCTTATTTCTTATCTAAAAGTCTATTGTATCTGATATTTATAGCCATTCCACTTCTTTTATGTTTGCTATTTGTAGGATATCTCTTTCCTTTTATTTTCAATCTATGTCTTTAAAGTTTGTATCTTGCATAATATGTATGGTCTGATCATGTTTTCTATCTCTCCAGTCTGGCAGTCTTTGATTAGAATAGTTAGATCATTTATACTAATGCTATGTGATTATTTTCATATATGTCATTTTGTCATTCGTTTTATACATGTCCTTTCAATTTTATTCTTTATACTCATTGACTGTTGTCTTTGGTGCAAAATAGTTTTCACCTAACATTTTAATTCTGTGATTTTTCCTGATTTTTGTGTTACTTTTAATGACTGCCCTAGAGATTAAAACATATCACAGTCTACTTCAGATTAATACTATCTTAATTTTAATAAAATATAAAAACTTCACTCCAGTTTAGCTTCACTTCCTCCCTCCTTTGTCACTGGCATGATGTTGACATGAATCATAATCCAGCCTTGTTCAACTACAGCTATTTGCCTTTCTGTCTTTTCCTAAGAGGCATTGACCAAGATTCAGCTGAAACCAACTGAAGCATTCATGTTCCTGGGCAGAACCTTCCACCTGTAAGAACCTGTACATCTAAGACGTCTTGTGTGTCTTGTGTGAAGTATCAGATTGCCTCTGGTAAGTTCATGTGCAAATGAACGCTACTGTTTTATTGACGCCTTCCTGTGTTTGGTTTATTTTCCAAATTATAAGGTCCTCTGGAACTTTTGTTTATCTAAGCAGATTGGTATTGTTCCTCAGGAAATTTGTTTTCTGTCCTAACACCAGCTTCCATGGTCCCTCTGCTTGCCTAGTGTCATGTATATAAAAATAAAATTTTAATATACTTTTATTGGTGCATTGTAACCATACATCATATTGAGGTTTATTATGATAGAAACACACATGCACACAGCACCCAGGGCATTTCCCTCCAGGTCCCACCCTGCTTTCTTCCCCTCCCCATTCATAATACAGAAATTGGTATTGATAGCTTCACAGATTTCTATACAAAACAGAATTATATAGGCCTAATGCAAAAAATGAACAGAGCTTCAGAAATGTATGGGACAACATTGAGTTAACCTAAATATTTGTAGTGGGAAAGAAAAGGAGAGAGAGAGAGGAGAAGAAAACCTGTTGGAGCAATGGTTGGAAAGTTTCAAAGTTTAATCAGAAACATCCTGCATTCTGCATGTGGTCATTGCCAACATGGCATTAGGCAGCAGTGCTGCTGCAGGGGCAGAGAGGCAGAGGGAGTATCCAACCTCCACTCTAAAACAATATGTGTTCCTCAGAATGCCCTGGATCCATTCTGAGCAGGTCCCATATAAGTAATTTTTCTGGTGCCATATTGTGAGGCAGAAGGCAGGAAAGCTGGGGTTTGGATGTGGTATCGATGGATCTCATGTTTTTCTTGCAAAGCAGTATTAAGGCTATAGAACCACCCAAGGTATTAGACAAATAATGAAGATCAGTTGTTCAATTCTGTCTTTAAAGTCAGTATCAAATTGGTCCTTACCTTGTAGAAATACTGAGTTCATTTCATAGTTCAAATATTCTGTACCGAACTTTTACTCTCAATAACCATATACCTCCATATAGATTGATATTTATTTTTCATCAGATCCCATATTATTAACTCCAAAAAGAAAATAATCTTGAATCAATTTATTATCCTTTATGGAATACATATGTTTTTCCATTCCTCCAACACAATGCTTAGTTTAAATGGTGTTTTCTTTTTTTCATGATAGGACTTTCTCGATGAAGAAAACATTACATTGATTTGTAATCTGTCACAGACCTCTGTGACACTGGCACTAGAGATTAAATCCAAGGGCATTCTACCAGTGACCTATATCCCCAAACCTTTCTATTTTACTTTAAGATAAGGTCTCCTTAAATTTCCATGCTGACCTTGAACTTGTGACCCTCCTGCCTCATCCTCCTAGCTGGGATTACACCATGCCCAGCACTGTCACAAACCTCTTAATCTGGGTAATTGTTCTGGATCATGGCCCTACTGTGTTCAGCATTACATAGCTCCTGTCATTTATGTCTCATTTTGTGAATCTGACACTTGACCCGGTCTACATCCTGTTCAAGAAGGCAAGTCCACTTAGTCAAATTGCAATGAAAGTGTCTATATACTTGATCTCAATTGCTGTACTATTCCTATTTTAAGCCAACAGTAAAATATTCACTAGCCAGCAATGGTCCACAGAATTTCACTCATTCAGGCATTGTATTCTCCCAACAGATGGGGAACTCCTGGGAATGTTTACTTTAAGAATTCACAAAATCATACTGACAGACTGCACTGCACTTAGTTTGCATTCAATAAATATTTATTGAAATTATAGATATTTAGTAACATTACATGGGAAGGCCAGCCATGTCATATTTGTGTTAAGTAATGATCTTCTAAATCTAAGAAGTATTTGTAGACAGTTGTCTTCCTTTGGGTTCAAGTCAAGATTAAAGTTTGTTGTTGTTGTTTTTGTGTTATTTTGAGCATGTCTTTTTGTATTATTCTGAACATGTCTTTTCTCAGTGGGGAAACTCAGCAGCAGAAGGTTTAGGTAACCAAAAGTTCCAATCAAAGCACAGTACACAACCTGCTCCCTTAAAGCCCACTCCCATATTTTATTTATTTATTTTATTTATTTATTATTTATTTCACTTTCCCACTCCCTTTTCTCCTAACTTCCCCCAAAGAAAGCCATCATATGCTTAATGTATGTCTTTTGTTTTGTGTGAGTCTTATAAAATACATAGTGTTGTAATGTGTGCACATGTTCAAATAGCGTGTTATATCTCATTTTCTTTCTTGCTCTTTTAGTCTTAATTCTTCCTCTAGAGCATAGGCCTTGCTAGCATGTTAGCATTCTTTTTTATTAAAAAACAAAAGATACATCTAGATTAGTGTTCAGCAACTACTACAGCAGGTCATATCTGGTCCTGTGCTTTTTCACGACAATTATCTTCATGGAACACAGCCAGACCCACTCGTTTGTGTATTATGAATGCTTACACCCTACAACCGCTGAGGTTGGTAGTTGCCACAGAAACCATATGACCTGCAAAGCTAAATATATTCACTGTAGGAGCCTTTACAGAAAGTTCACAGTCCCTGGAACTGGATGGTCCATTACAGCTCTTCCAGCTGTTTCTACTGCCTGAAGGAGGAAGACAGACAACATTTACCATGACTGCCAAGCTTTTCCTAAGGCAACTTTCCACTTCAGAAAGCCCACTTGTGGTCACGTGACCAAGCCACAGCACTGGCACACCCAGGCGCTCATTGGAAATGTTCCTTCAACCAGTTCCACGTTAACTCCCCTGGATTTTTATGGGCTTGAACAATTAAGTTATGGTGTCTGAGACTGCAAGAGTGCTTTTCAAAATAAGCCCGTAACTAATGTTCACTGGGAAAAAAAAGAAGCTGAGCTCAGTGGGAACAGATTTGCATTCTTTGTTGCTAACAATGTGCCCTTTTATTTTTTAATATTAATTATGGATGGTAATTGTTTCCTATTTTACAGATTGTTGTAAAAGACTCCAGGCTGTGGGGATAACATTTAAAAATATAGCTGGCACAAACACTTTTCAATTAAAGCAGGACTGCTAAAGCAAACCCTAAGCTCTTAGCATCAGATGAAGGTCTTTCGAAGCACCGTTACACTTCATCTTTTATTTTAATCTAGGCAGCATCTTAGATTGAGATGGTTTATTAAAGACTGACTCCACAGCAAAGTCAATGTCCAGGATGGTACTGGGCATACAGGAGGTGGTCATTAAGTGTCTGCTGGATAAATGAGTGGGATGTGATGGGTGCTTTGAATTGATTCCCAGCCCTCTAGAAAATTCGAATGTAACGACAACCACAACAAAGAGTTCTGATATGGGTAATTGATGATGGGCATCCAGACCACAGCTTAAGAAAAACCCAGACATAAATGGACAGTGAGTTACACCACCCAAAGACCTGCACAAGGGCCTTGCGCTGGGGAACTGCAGGAGGACATGGCAGAAACGAAGACTGTCCTCCCTGGGGTCCTTCAAGTAAACTATCTTGTTTTCATTAACACTATGAGCAGACAGCAATAAGTATTAGTTACATGAAATTTTTCATTGCTTTTGTATTTAACTTGTTTTCAATTCCTTAGAAGGATTTACACTGAATTAAGAGATTACATAAAACTTTTGTTACATATACTTCTTATATGGAAGTCAAAGACTTTCCAAGTTAACAAATAACTACTTTCCCTAATAAATGCATAAGTAAAAACCTAATCCATGAATATGCTATTTATTCTTTATTGTTGCTATTTAACATTGTGTTGTGCAATATTTAATGTTCGCTGAAAGACATAAAGAATATTACAATGAAATACATTTTGTGTATGTGTGTGTGTGTGTGTGTGTGTGTGCGTGCGCACGCGTGCATGCACATATGTGGTACTGGGATTGAACCCAGGGGCATAATACTACTGAGATACACCCCCAGTTCTTTTAATTTTTATTTTGAAAAAGGGTATTTCTAAGTTACCACCTGCTGGTCTTGGACCTGTGATCCTCCTATCTCAGCTTCCCAAATACTGGGTTTACAGGTGTGCACCACTATGCCTGGTCACAATGAAATAAGTTTATTTACAAGTTTAATAAGTTTATTTAATAAGTTTATTATTCAACTTGAAAATGAAACACTTTTAATCCATTTGAAGTCCAGGTAGTCTCACCCCTGATTCTAGTACCCTTTCTCCCTACTAGAGATAATGACTATCTTGATTTTGAAGATTATTATTACTATATGTCTCTTCATAATGTTCTAGTTATATATCCATCCCTAACAATATAAAGCATTGCTTAAGGCATACTTGTAACTGATATTATAATTTGGGTATTCTTCTGCAAATTATTTCAGTAAGTATTACATTTTTTAGGTTTATCTATATTGATGTAGGTAGTTATTATATAGTATTTCATTGTATAAGTATAGCATGATATTTTTATCCATTACATCTTTATAAATATCTAGGTCCTTTGTAACTTTTGTTACTATTGCAAAAAATATTTTTATTAACACTAATATATATTTCTCCTTTGGACATTGCAAGAATTTTGTTTCTCAAGTGGGACACTAATAATAATACCATTAATACTACTGCTACAAATAATAAAATCTGCAACTTACTGAGAGCTTTTAAATTCACATCAACCTATGAGATAGATAAAATTATTGCTATCATTTTACAGATATAAAAAATAAGTAGGCAATTAATGGGTGATAAATGAATTTTAAACTTTACCAAATATAGAAAATAATTTTTCAATTATAATAATTTCCATTCCTATTAGCGAGTGGTATATATAAGTTCTTATTTATCCACATTTTTGTAGTACTTAATAATTTCAGATTTTCAAAATTGGGCTTCAATTACCTTCAATTACCTCATTAGAGGTAAATAATGCATATTTTACATATTTGTTTATTATTTGTGTAAATGCTCAGGTTAAAAGAGAAAGAAAAATCAAATTAAATTCTGCCTTAGGAATGGTGGAAGAGGGAGGAAATCACAGAATTTGGAAACTGAAAACAGTGAAATTCTCCTAAGAAAGCCAAACCTTATTGTTTATCTGGCACACGCCTGTCCAAAGGGTAGAGCCATACAACTTCAGAGTGATGTTTCCCCAGTCCTCCCAGGGCTTTGAAGACTACAGGGGAAACTGAATTGAAAACCAGAGGCTCGGCAATCCCCTTGTCTGTAACTCTTCTTTCCCACTTCTTTTTTTTGTACTAGGGATTGAATCCAGGGGCATTCTACCTCTGAGCTACACCTTCAGACCTTTTTATCTTTTGTTTAGAAATGGGGTCTTGATAAGTTGCTAAGGGTCTCTCTAAGTTGCTGCAGCTGTCTTCGAACCTACGATCTTCATTTCTCAGCCTCCTAAGTACCAGGATTACCGTCATGCACCACCACTCCCCATTTTAAACACTGTAACTTTCAATGAGTAATGTACATTAAATACTTCCACCTTCTTTTTTTAGTTCTGAATATTAAAGGAGTTCTCACCACCTTTGAAGTGTGAAATAACACAGAGAAAAACCAGAAATATTTTTAAAACCCAAAATATTCACTTCTCCCTAGCATTGATTAATTTTCTTGTATTTCCCATAAGGGGAAAGAATGTTCATCATGCATTTTGGATTGATAGGGAGATACACGCAAATTATAAATAAAGGAGATTATGTATCTTTACAACTATGATCAAATCAAAGGAAAATGAAACTTTCCAGCTCGTGGAGGTCGTAGAAAGTGCCATTTTCCACTAACACACTAATATTATCACTTGAAGCATACAGGGATCTGAAAACCCCACCAAATGGAAAATCCCCAGTGTGGAAAGTGAGCCTTTCACCCCAGGATGGTTGACTCCCTCCTTACAAAGGCCCCTGTGTGTTCAGTAGGTTTCAGAAACTCTGGCGATTTTGTAAGGGTGCTATGCAAACATGCTTGACTAACTAAAAGGGTAAGAATTGTTTTGCAAAGACATAAAACTTCAGGCCATAAAATGTTAAAATATGCTCTTAGCAACAAAACTCTATTTTAGTCACACATCCTATGTTTTTATGGAAAATACCTTTCCCCACAGAAAACTTAAAGGTACTATCACCTCCATAAAACACTACCCTCGAATGCTCAAAGGGAGAATTGAAGAACTCTGAAAGGTCTGATCCCCTACTGAATTTTATAGAAGAAGCTTTATGAGGCCATGAACCAGCCCTTCTTCATTTTCTTTTTCTTTCTTTTTTTAATTTTTATTTTTTCTATACTAGAGATTTAACCCAGGGGTGCTCTACCACCGAGCTACATACCTAGCCCTTTTTATTTTTTATTTTGAGACACGGTCCTGCTAAATTGTCCAGGTGAGCCTCTGACTTGCAATTCTCCTGCCTCAGCCTCCCAAGTAGCTGGGATTGTGGGAGTGTGCCACAATGAAGCAGGGCTAAACCAGCCCTTCTGATTCAGTAAATCCAGCAAAAACATTGACAGTAGAAGGGCAGCTCCCTCCTTTTGTTTCTCAGGACCACTCATTTTGGTTTGTTTTTATTTTTATACTTTTATTGGTGCATTATAATCTCACATCATAATGTAGTTCATAGTGATAGTGACATACATGTGCACAGCACTTCGTGGGCTTTCTCTTCCCTCCCTATTCCCTGCCCCTTCCCCATACAGGGTATTGAGGTTGACATTGGTATTCTCATATATGGACATAATGTCAATGGAAGTGATTTCTTCATTCATCCTCCCTCTACTCCCACCCCCCTTCCTCTAGACCACCTCCCTGGCTCCACTGGAGTTTCTCCTCCATTATCTGAAGTCCATCTGGAATCCCAATTACTCCCTAGCTTGCACATATTAGAGAAAACATATGACCTTTCACTTTCTGTGACTGGCTAATCTCACTTAACATAATGTTCTCCAGGTCCATGCATTTTCCTGCAAATGACATAATTTTGTTCTTCTTTATTACTGAGTAGAATTTCATTGTGTATATATCTGGCAATTTTGTAATTCATTCACTTTGAAAAGATCTCTCTTTGGTTCCTCAGTCCCACACATTTTGAAAAGATCTGTAAATTTGTCAAACATCAACCTGCATTATTTAATGAAGAAATAAGAGAAATAATAAGAGAAATCAATCTTCCTGGAATTCCAGTTATAAAGAGAGACTCAGTTTGGGTGTCACTGTTGAAGGAAGGTCTTCTCTTCCTCTTTTCTAAAACAAAGAAAATATATTTTATGGTGGACACTTGATTAGAAGGGGTCAGTTTCCAAGTGATTTTTCCAAGTGATAAGCCAGTCTTTACTCTCCCATGAAATTATCCAAAGGTGGATGGAGTCTGCAATAATATTCAAAAGAAGAAAAAAAGAAGGGCACATTTTGGGGGAAAAATTGTTTTTCATTTGTGTCTTAATTAAGCCAGAGTATGTTTATTCTCTAAAAGGGTATCTATTTATATGTGAACTTTCCTAAATTTTTCAAGATCTCAGACTGTAACGCATGACTGCAGAAGAGCCTGTCCCATTAAAGATAATTCTTACTAGTAGAATCTCTGTTCATGAAATACTCAGAAGTCAATGTTTTTTAAATAATTTAGTACCAAAAAACACATTTTGAGAAGCATGCTATGAGCCAATTCTTACTGTGAAAGTCTTCTGGAGGAGTCCTCTGATATTTCTTCTTCTTCTTCTTCTTCTTCTCC
>PVJS01014046.1:0-41044 GCA_004027185.1 Glis glis
TATTTCTTTCAGGATTTTCTCTAGTGTTGGCTTGGTCCTCAAGAATTCTTTAAATGTTTGTTTATCATGGAACATTTTCATTTCTCCATCAATTTCAAATGATAGCTTTGCTGGATATTTCAGTCTTGGTTGGAAATTGTTTTCTTCCAGGGTCCGGAGTACTTCGTACCAATCCCTCCTGGCATTCCTGACTTGAGTTAAGTCTGGGGTGATTTTTATTATTTTGCCCCTGTATGTCACCCGTTCTTTTGTTCTTACTGCTTTTAGGATTCTTTCTTTGGCCTCTATGTTAGTCATTTTAATTATTATGTGGCGAGGGGAGGTCCTTCTTTGGTCCTGTTTTAACGGCGTTCTATATGTCTCCTGTATGTGTATGTCCACATCTTTCTCTATGTTCGGAAAATTCTCTGAAATTATTTCTTTGAAGAGGTTTCTTATACCCTTGGTCTGTGCTTCTAAACCTTCCTCAAGGCCTTTTATCCTTAGATTAGGACGCCTTGCATTGTCTTGTATTTCTTGGATGGCCAGGGTGTGTTGTTGTAATATCTTCTGTATATCATTGACTGTGTTCTCAGTTTTGAATGAGCTGTCTTCCAGGAGTGGTACCCTATTTTCCATGTGGTCGAGCCTACTAGCATTGGTTTCTATTGCAGTCTTTAATTCGTTTATTGATTCCTTCATTTGGTTCAGAGTTTCTTTCTGATTCTTCCTTAGAGCCTCAACTTCCTCCTTCATCTCCTCTATGCTTGCTTTGAAGCCTTTCATCATTCTGAAGATCAAAATTCGGAATTCTCCATTTTGCATTTCCTGCAGGTCAGTCAGTGATCTCACTTGTTGATGTATTGTGGATGTTTCCTGTTTCTTCACTGTTCTTCATTCTTGCATTTTCGGTGTTTTCCATTTTGTGTTTCTGTTGTCTCCGCATCATTTTCCTTTCTGTGTATGAGACCTCTTGATGGCTCCTGTAGTCCCAATTGGGTCAGTATGCTGCAGGCTGTGGATCCCTCTCATCCGGTTGGCTGGGGTGTGGTACTGTGTGTGGAGGGGTACGCAGGGTCTGGAGCTCAGGTGTTGTCACGTGAGGAGCACTTCGAGGCGCAGTGTTGGGTGTGGGTACTGATGCACGGGTGATGGTGCCGGAAGGTGCCCTGTTTCCCAGGCACAGGTGCTGGGGGTCACCCGGGCCCCTAGGGATGCACACATTTTCCAGGACTCAGGCAATGTCGCCGGAGGGTGCCCGGGCTCTGATGCACTGTGCTGAGGATTTCAACGGGCCCGTGGGGGGTGTGGGCTCCAGGTATCGAGTAGGGGTGCCTAAGGGTGCACAGGTTCTGTGGCGTGGCACAGAGGATCACACGTCGGTCCCAGGGGCGAGCGTGTGCTCCTAGATCTCAGGTGTCAGCGCCGGGGTGTGTCCTGACTCAGTGACAACCCGGAGAGTGGCACGGGTCTTGGGTGGTGGCGCTGGAGGTTATCCAGGCTCTGAAGCATAGCACAGAGGCTCCTGGCTCAGGGGCCACCGAGGTGGCACAGAGGCTGTCAGGGTTATGCTGAGGCCTGGAGCAGAGGCTGCCGAGGTGAGGCCAAGGCTTGGGGCAAGCGCAGAGGCCGCCGAGGTGATGCTGAGGCTGCCGAGGTGGCGCAGAGCCTGCTGGGGTGCCCCAGGCGCGGAGGCCTGGGGCGGGTGCAGAGTCTGCCGAGGTGACATGGTGTGGGGGGATCCAAGGTCCGGGGCAGGCGCAGAGGATGTCAAGGTGACGGGCGGGGACGCTGGGGTCTGGTACCTGGCGCAGGGGCCGCCGAGGTGGCGCAGAGGCTGCCGGGGTGGCGCGCGCGGGGACGCCGGGGGTCTGGTACCTGGCGCACGGGGCTGCCCAGGTGGCGCAGGGACTGCTCATAATAAGTTTACTACCAGACACAGCTCAAGCTCTTCAGGGAGAATAAGAAAGGGATATTAATTGAAATTATCGTGAAAGGATAACCATGAAAATGTGGAAAACCATACATCCTATTGAAAAGTAAATATGACATAATTTGAAATAATTTAAACTTGAATGATTATTATCTAGAACTGCAATTTAATATTTTTGTAGGACTTTCATTAAATGTCATATTATCTATTATTTAATTTTGATGTATTATTCAGTAAATATTTTCTAAGAACATGTCACCTGCAAATCACCAAGTTTGAATTTGGGGGAAGCCAACATTTTCCCCACATTAGAGGAATAGTCTTGGTGGTTCAGCAGACATAAAAACAAGCAAAATCATTTATTCACTTATTTTTCTTTATACCACAAATATTTGAAGCAGCTTACAATAGTATGTATACCAGTACAAACAAATAATCAAGATGAGGTAAAATATAGAGAGAATGGAAAACCATTTTCGGTTAGAAATCAGCAAGCAACAGAATTCCACGTAGTTGTTAAGGTTCAGGTAAATTTTATATCATTCTTAGTGATGGCCAAAGCTGAAAGAGCAGCTCAGTGTCCATAAAAAGCAAAGTATGTTCACACTTTAGTGGAGGCAAAGTTTTTCCTACAACATAGATCTAAAAGAAATTGCATGGGACTTTATTGAGGGATATTGTTTAGTGATGACATTTATTGAGCACTTACTATGTTTGATGACAAGACTGAGGTCAAGAGAATCCACCAAACCTTACATGCCACACACCAGGCAACAATTGGAGGCAAGACTTGAATGATTACAGACTCTTTATCCCTGGGCTACACCTTTGCTGAGCAGTGCTTCCTGCCTCTTCTAGCAGAACCAAAGGTCGTATGCAACAAGCCAGAAGTACTGCATTAGATTCCATTAGGCTGTTGCTTATATATCATCTCTAAAGTAAGGTGGGAGCATCACACAGGAAGGATTTGGGAAAGAATTTGTTTTATAAGCTGAGGATGAGTAAGTCAAATACTTAGCTTAGTCATTACATTCATTGTTGAGGTTTAAAATCTAGTCTGTCTAGATGAACAGATGGGGTATACTTCACAATCTTTGTAAAGTGTACTTTTTATATACTTTTTATTGGTGCATTGCACTCTCACATCATAATGTAGTTCAGAGTGATAGTGACTTACGTGCATACAACACTTGGTGAGCTTCCCCCCAGCTCCCTCCCCTTTCCCATACATGATAATGAGACTGACATTTTTCTCCGTCATGGTCTTGATGAACTTGATCAGGAACCAGTATGGGGCAAGAGAATGGACTTACTCTTTGTTGACTGAAGGGCAGATCATTGTGAGGCAGGAAGGCTTAGTCGCTATTGCTTCGGTTTGAAGTTGTGCAAGACACCTGTTAATGCTTTTGCCGTCTCTTCCTAACAGAGACTCTAGATAAGGTCCTCATTATCTCTGTACCTCAGTTTTTTCATCCATAAAGTAGGGATAATAATAATAGCATGTGCCTTGTAAGATTATTGTAAACATAGAAAAGGTAATCCATGTTATCATTTAGAAACTTAGCATCAGACACATGCTAACCTCTGTGAGCTTGAGCCCCTTCTTTTCCTTACCTCTCCCCCTCTCCTGGACGCGCTTCCTCACAGATTTCCTTCTTTGATTCCCTCCTCCTTGACTTTCTTTCTCCCTGATATTTTCTTCCCTCTCTCCATTTCCCTTTTTCCATCTTTCCTCTCCTTTCCCTCCTTATCCCAATTTATCCTCCTTTCTCTAATTGAGCCTGGCAGCTTGACCTGACATGAGCCTGAGGTACCTAACCTGGGCTTTTCCTGAATAGATAGAACCTTCTGCCTAGGAAACCAGCCCAATGATACTTCATTTGATTTAGGAACTTGTTAATTTCACAGAACTTTTAAAATTTATATTATAAACAATAGGTAATAACTATCATTCATAGTTTCAGTTTATTACCATAATATATATTTTTCTTTCTTTGTGATCTTTTGATATTTCTAGTTCTTGAGTGAAAAGTTAAGGATGTTTTATTACTTTATTCACTGTATATTTTGTAGTTATAGAAACCATCTCCATATTTGTTCTACAAACATATTTTCTTCTTCTGGTTGATTTCTCTGCACTGGTATTGGAACTATGCCTGATATAATGAAATATTGATTTTCACATACATCAGTGTCTGAGTCTGACCTTTTTTTCTAATTTTGAAAAAGAAGGAAATGTTTTTTGCCATTAGGCAAAACTAAATCAAAATCCTAGAGAAGCAATGTAACACAGAGGTTATGATAAACCACAATGCTGTCAAGTGATTGTCTGCTATTTGATCAAAGGCAGTAACTGAAACAGTATTTTAAAAACTGAGAAGAAGGATTGTTTTAATTAACTATTATACTCTATAGCAAATTGTCATAGTAATAGCTTCCAGTTAATCAGGCCCACCTGTAGCAATGTCTTACTTTTACTTTGAGCTTGACTATGTGATTTGCGTTGGCCAATAGAATATTATCAAAGTGTTGCAAGCAGAGCCTTGAAAAACACTTCAGCATTGGGGCTATTTCCCTTGCTGCTTTTAGAACCCAGCTTTTGTGCAAAGAAATTTTGGCTAGCCTGCTAGAGCCCGATGTCCCAGCTACTAGTCAGCACCATCATATGCAAGCAAAATCATCTTAGACCATCCAACCCCACCTGAAATGCTAGCAGGTTGTAGATGTATGAGTGAATTCAGCCATGAGGACTGCCCAGCTGAACCTAACCCACTGTGCCAACCCACTAAATTATGACTAGGGAGGTGATAGTGGTTTTAAAACATAGTTGGAATGCTTCATTACACAGAGATACTGATACACTGCCATTCTTTTATATGTAGTTCATCTGTTTTATATATATATTATATACATATATATATACATATATAATATATATATATATGGGTGTGTGTGTGTGTGTGTGTATCCAAATTGAGGCCAGATCAAGGATGTGGGGAAATAGAAACTCCTACACACTGTTGGCAGGATTATAAATTAGTGCATCCACTATACAGCTTAGTATGTAGGTTCCTCAAAGGACTAAGAATGGAACCAACATATGACCCAAATATAACACTCCTTGGTATCTTTCCAAAAGAATTAAAGTCAGAATACTATAATGATACATTTATTATTTTTTGCAGCACAATTCACAATAACCAAATTATGGAATCAACCTAGGTGTCCATCAAAAGATGAATGGATAAAGAAAATGTGGCATATACACACAATGGAATTTTACTCAGTCATAAAGAACAGAATTATGTCATTTGCAGGAAAATGGGTGGAACTAGAGAATATCATGCTAAATGAGATCAGCCAGTCTCAGGAAGTCAGAGGTTGTATATTTTCTTTCATATGTGGAAGCTAAGGAGAAAATAGGAAACAAAAGGGACTTCAGATAATTGAGGAGGGAGAGACCAGTAGAACAGTGGAAGGAGATTGGGAGAAGAAAATAGGGAGTGGAAAAAGGAGCCATGATGAAGGAGACAGTTAAAAAATGTTATGTCCATATATGAAGGTCTCACTACCAATCTCACTGACATGAATGGGGAGGGAGGAAGGGCGAGTGGGGCGAGATGAAAAGGGAAATACACCAAGTGCATGTATGTTTGTATCACTTTGAACATATACCAATAAAAGTATAAAAAAATTAAGGTCAGATAAAATATTTAAATTCTTTTAGTAAAATATACATAATAACTCAAAATATTTTGAAAAACAGTTTCAAAAATTATAAATTTACTAAAATGACCAAAACATTTAACATTGGAAAAATAATGCTATGATATTTACTTATTATTCCAAATGATACCCATTTACAAAATAGATTTGAAGTTTCTTACAGTGCTAGAAAATGTAGACCCAACATAATCAAAGAGTAGAACAAAACTTGATTCAGAGGATCACAGGAGCAGATAAAAAGTAAGTGGAAAGTATATATCAATTATTCTTATAACTTTGATCTAACCTTCTTGGTAGCCAAGAAAAAAAGGGGGGGGTGTATTCAAGTAGGAAACACACAAATTTATCTGAAAAACAGTTTTTCTCTCCATAGGATAAAGTTACTACCTGAACCTTAATTTCAGAAAACAGATTTTTTACTAGTGTTTGGCAAAGGTTATAAAATTATTATTCTAACGGACATTTCTTATGTCTCCCATAAGAAGCTTAGTACATATGATCAAATCTTAAATTAAGTCAGGACTTTCTTGGAGGGGCCAGGTAACTAGGTGGGCGGATTTTCATAAAAGTGGCTCAGGTAAAGGAAAGAGTTTGATCAGAATCTAGAAATATCCGGCTCTCATGTTCTCAGATCCTCCCCTGGTTTCCATCAGTGTCCAATACTTGAGAAGGGAGTACACAATGAATAAATGTATTTATTGAGCACCTACTTGTGCAGGGCTCAGCCATCAGGCACTGGAGGAAACTCAGGTGAGTGAAATACCCATTGCACCTGTTCTCATTTCACTTGGATTTATGTGGAGACGTGTATGAATTAAGTAGTCACCTAGTATATAACCATGTTCTGTGAAAAATGCTACAGAGCCAAACCTCAAGGGATCTGCCATACCTGGAAGTAAGAGAAAGCTCCCTTGAGAAAAAGTTCCAGAGCTGGGATCTCCTTTGTGCTACCAGATAAAGGGAAGGATGTTGGGGACAGCATACCTGGCAAAGGAAAGGGACATTTGCAAAGGTGCAGAATCTGTAAGACCATAGGGCAGATCAGCCAGGGATCTATAAGAAGGCCTATGAGCCCGGTGCACAGAAAGCAAGACTGTGCCTGTATTTCCTGCACACAGGGAAATTTCATCGAAGCACAGTTCCATTCTTTCATGTGTCTTTCAACTTTTCTCCATTTAGCATTTAGTATTTTTGCATTGGAAAGAATTGCTTATGAAAGGTAGCCCAATGAACTATCTGATAAAGAAGTGTTAGTTTGCTGATTTTTCATGGCCTTTTATTCCTGTTTGTCTCCTCTTGCAGATTTAATTAAAAATTTAATTAAATCGGCAAGAGATGGCAGAACACACAGGTATAAAAGAACATGCTGTCAAATGTGATTATCTAAATGTCTGAGAAGCAATAGTTATGTGTCCTGCTGCAAAAGTTCTATGCAGTGTACACCAATGCTAATACCATTATAGAATGTTACTGGGGCTCCCTTTCTTCAGTTCTGGTGATGATGCAGTGAGAGAGATTTGTTGTTGTTAATTATCTGTGGAGTCATCACAAATCTTTGTCCTTTAAGGATGGATTTGACTTGAGTTCTGTAAAGAAAATAGATGATCACACTGAAAAATGATGGCTTTAGTAAAAAGTAAAATGTAACTATAAAGTAATAAGAGGGAATAGGGTGGTATTGAAGGGAGGGCTAAATGTGCAATGTGTGCATGTATGATATTCATACCCTGACATATATCAAAATGTATAATTACAATGCACCAATAAATGAACATAAAAAGTTAAAAAAAAGAAATTCTACTTTTTTGAGTAATGGCATAACTAGAGTGAATATATAGTCCCCTGGGATGATAATTTCAAGGGACAACATACTTACATAATTTTGAATTCTGGAGTGTACATTTAGCTCTTTCATTCACTCATTCAACCAGCCAATTTTTATTTAGTGTGTACTTCGGGACCAGCTCTAGTCTAGGTGCTTGGGATATATCAATGAATAAAACAGGCAGGGATTTCTATTCTAAAGGAATTTACATTTTAGTGTAGTACAAACAGATAAAGAGTAAAGGAGATAAGTAAAGCATACATTGTGTTAGGAGTGATATGTGTCCAGAAGAGATTAGCATTTGAATCAGTAGACTGAGTAAAGAAGATCTGCCTTCACCAAGGTGAGAAGACTTCATAAAATCTTTTGGGAGAAAGAGTGAATTCCCTCCTCCCCTTCCATCCATCCATCTACCCATTCCTCCTCCTCCTCCAGTGTGTGTGTGTGTGTGTGTGTGTGTGTGTGAGAGAGAGAGAAAGAGAGAGAGTATTTCCAAATACAGTCACATTCTGAGATACTGAGGATTCGGTTTTGACATAAGAACTTGATTTTGACATATGACACAATGGGGTAGGTACAAGGAATTATAATTTAAGAGGAAGGCTGGCATGGTGGTGTACACCTATAATCCAATTACTTGGAAGGCTGAAACAAGAGGATCACAACAGGTTCAAGACCAGCCTCAGCAACTTAGTGAGACCCTGTTTCAAAAATAAAAAATAACTAAAATTAAAAAGGCTGGGGGTATAGCTTGGAGGGAGAATGCCCCTGGGTTCAATCCCTAGTGCCAAAAAAAAGAGTAAGAATTATTTACTCAATAAATATTGTCTTAAAATTTTAGGAAAATTACAGGATTTTCTTTTTTGGTTTTATTTTGTTTTAATTGACATTGTTCTCTTCTAGAAATATGCAGACACAACCAGAAGTAATGTTATAACAGTTATCTGGGCATCTCTTAGTCCACTTAAGTTGATATAAAAAAGTAACCACCACACTCACAAAAGGTTGCAGAATCTCAAGGTTGGTATGCATCCTTTCTCTTACTGATTAGGTAACTTCTCCTGACAAAGGTTAATTTGCTGGACCACCCAGGAGTACACACTTCAGCCAGTTTACTGAGTTACAATGATTTGTATACTTGACAAAAATAATAAAGCATATCAATAAAGAAGTGTTGAAAGTTATTAGCTGGAAAATAAAAGACCAGTAAGTCTGTCTTTTTCTCTAGTGCTATTCTTCTGCTATAAGATGTTCCTGGACTAGTATTTACTTTAAACTTGCATGATGTTTAGTAGGGATACTTGTTAGATCTCTTGAAGGAATTGGACACTTTGTTTTCCTGTTTCATAAGCTTGAATAGAATTTCATCTTCCCAATAACATAAACTTGAGCAGCATATATTTAGGTACCTTTCATTTCCTTTTTTTTAAAGTATACTTTATTCAGGCGTGGTGGTGCACGCTTGTAACCCCAGTACTTGGGAGGCTGAGACCAAAGGATCCGGGTTCGCAGCCAGCCTCAGCTACTTAGTGAGGCCCTCTGCAACTTAGTGAGACCCTGTTTCAAAATAAAGATTAAAAAAATAGAGCCGGGGATGTAGCTTGGAGGTAGACTGCCCCTGGGTTCAATCCCCAGTTCCGCAAAAAAAAAAAAAAGGTGCATTTTAACCATATCTCATGTTAAGGTTTAGTGTGATAGAAAGATACATGCACAGAGCGCCCGTGTGCTTCTCTTTAGCTCTCTCCAGTCCCAACCTTTCCAACCATTTTTTTCTTCTTTTTTTTTTTAATTTCACCTGATCGTTAAATGTTGGTGTTCCTCAGGTTGCCACTGTAGGGTCACCTTACACAGTTGTGGTTGGGAGGTCTCTGATATACTCTTTTTAAAAAACAGCTTTTTTCAGATGTAATTCACAATATATAATTCACCTCCTTAAAGGTTACAACTCAGTGGCTCTTAGTCTGTTCACAGAGTTGTACATCAGTCATCTAATTGATTTTATAGCATTTTCATTAATCCAGTTAGCTGTGCCCTTTAGTCATCACTCCCCCACCTCTCCAGCCTTCCTCCCCTCCCCTCCCCAGTCCTAAGCAACCACGAATCGTCTTTCTATCTCTGTAGATTTGTCTACTCCGGACATTTCATATCTATGGAACCAACAATATGTGGCCTTTATTTAGCATAATGTTTACAAGGTTCCACTCATTTTGTAGCATGAATGCATTAGTGCTTCATTTCTTTTTATGGCTGAGTAATATTCCATTGTATGACTAAACCACGTTTTATTTATCCATCTGTCAGTTGATGGGCATTTGGGTTATTCTGCTTTTTGGCTGCTATGCATAATGCTGCTGTGAATGTTTATGTGCAGATTTTATGTGTACATTTTTCATTTCTCTTGGGCATAAGCCTCGGAAATTGCTGAGTCATGCAATAATTCTGTTTTGCCATCTGAGGAACAGTCTAAAGACTGACTGGATAATTTCCCAGAGCTTTCATCCATCCTATGGTTAGAACCACCGTACCACCTTGCCATGGAGCTTTAAGCAAATGCGGTGGGCTCACTGCCAGCCACACTGTCTCCTATTTGGCCACCCAACCTCCAGCCTCCTCTTCCTGCACAGGGGCCAGTGTAAACTGTCCAACCACATTAACTCACTGTTTAAAATCTGCCCATAAATCAGACATGGTGGCACACACCTGTAGGCCCAGCACTTGGGGGGTTGAGAGAGGAGGATCGCAGGTTTGAGGCCAGCTTCAGCAACATAGTGAGACTTTCAGCAATTTAGCAAGACCCCATTTCTTCTTCTTTTTCTTTTTTTGGAGGGTTACTGGGGATTGAACCTAGGGGCATTCTACCTCCAAGCTACACCCCCCAGCCCTATTTTTTTTTATTCTTTATTTTGAAACAGGGCTTCACTAAGTTGCAGAGGGCCTCACTATAACTGAGGCTGTCCGCGAACCCGGATCCTCCGGTCTCAGCCTCCCAAGTACTGGGATTACAAGTGTGCGCCACCACACCCGGCTGCAAGACCATGTTTCAAAATAAAAAGTTAAAAGGGCTGGGGGTGGAGCTCAAAGGTAGAATTCCCCTGGGTTCATTATCATTATTATTATTAAAATAATATAAAACTTCCCCATAGCTTCTTTTACCACCTGCTGGTGTCCAAACCTCTGTAACAAGGTGCACATGCACCCACCCTCTGGCCTCCACGCAGCTCTCCAGCCTTTTCTCCACTCCCTGCCTCCCATTTTAGGTTCCAGCAGCACCTTGTGTCTCTGCTTCCCCCTCAAACATCCTTCTTTGCTCCTAAATAATATGCATCTAGGGCTTCTAGGCTTCTAGGCTCAGTTTGGGTTGTTTCCATCTCAGAGTGTTGAGCTGTTCCACTTGACTTTAAAGAGTCGATGGTTGCTTAGAGTAGAGGTTGAAGCCTTCAGCTGACTGCACATGCTCCCTGGAGGTCTCATGAGCTTCCTGCCCTGGTTCTTTCCGCTGTGCACTGCCCCCTCCACTTGCAGTTCTGCCTGTCTGGCTCAGTACACCTCATCTGTGCTCCTTGCCCATGCTACTGGCTGTTGTAATGTTGAAGTGCTTTCTTACCTGTTGGTAAATAGTTGCCATTCCAAAGTTTCCAAGCACTGCAGCAGCACGTCCAATGCCTGGAACCCTGCCCCTGCCAGAGCTCCTAGATTTCCTCCTGATCCAGTAACTGAAAGACCAAGGCACGAAGGAACCATAGAGCCTGCTCCAGCCCCATGGTGGGTCGACTCCACTTCAGTACCCTGTGGCACTGGTTGTTAGATATTTAGAATGTCACCCCAAGTACCCCACTGAAGAGCACTTCCCACTTGTCATTTGATAGATACACAAAAAATATTGGTAAAATGAACAAGTTAATGAATAGCAGTCTTTTTTTTCTTATCTGAAGGTTAGATATCAAAAGAGAAACCCCTTCTTTAGATCTAATGTCAGTTTCTCTGTCACTGACCCTTCAGGGACATTTTATCTGTCATCCAAGTGGCATTAATATTTACTGAAAGCTAGATGAGGACTTTCCCTCTATATTTCTGAAATCACCAAAAAAGGTAAAGTTCTTCCTTTCTCTGCTAGGTCTTAAGAAATCGCTTTTAAAAGGCAGCTCAACCTGCTGCTCTGATTTCCTTTGGTAAAATAGGGAGCTTGAGGAGATCACTCAAAACATTAGAAGTACTAGACAGAGATTATTTTAACATCAGTGGTTTCCATTGATTTCTAAAGTAGGGGAAATACACTTGTTTTTGGCTTACATATTTTTCTCATTAAAGATATTTTTCAAGAGCCAAATGAATTGGCCATATGGAATGTACTAGAAAGGATTTGCCACTGATGGAAGAAATACTCCTTTTAGATACTTCACATACTGTACCTTAATCCAAATTGTGAACAGTCACTTTATTATCTAAACAGGTACCTTGCAGAAGCAGAACTGCAGTGTTTTCCTGCATCTGTTTAAGTGAAATAGAATGATGATATACACATATCACAATTATTAAGATCTGGAGTATCAAGTCTATCTTTAGGAGAAAGGTAGTGTGTCTGCATGTGTCAGAGCGTGTTTATAAGGGTAAATAAATTCAATTTAAGAGTCATCTTTGGGAATGTTTATATGCTGTGTTTTTAATTGAGGCTGAGATTTTCCTTAAGCAAACAGACCATTAGGCACAAGAAAATTTAAAACTTAAAGAAACACATGCATAGTTTTCTAATCATTCTCTTCACTGTGGTTTTTATTTATGAATTTTTCATTCCTGTGATATAAGCCAAGCAAAATACAAATAACTCTCAAATATAACTATTTACCATTATTTATACTAGTCAATAAATGGAAGGAACACTAAAATGTCCCTACCTGATATCCTCAGTTTATTTCTAGTGTCTTTAAATTTAAAGTCAAGTGTAAACTTTAAGTAGATACTGACTTTTTTGTTGATCTTCTTATTCAGTTGTGCAGGCTTGGAGGTGAGAGATTATTAGTTTCATTTGAGTATCTCTTCTTTTCTTTCCCGCGCCCCCTATACAACACATATAAGCACAATGTAGAAATTAAAACAAAATGCTCAATTTATTGCATAAATCAGCTCTGTCCTTTATTAAAAAAATTTAAAGAGGCACAAAATAAAATGTAATATGTTATCTTTTCTATAGCTTTGTGTTAGTTTTTATAAGTACAGTATCCCCCCACTCCTTTATCTGGAATTTTTTTTTTTTTGTGGTACCGGGATTGAACCCAGGGGCTTTCTACCTCTGAGCTACATCCCCAGCCCTATTTTTTTTTATACTTTATTTTGAAACCGGGTCTCATAAAGTTGCGGAGGGCCTCACACTAGCTGAGGCTGGCTGCAAACCCGGATCCTCTGGTCTCCGCCTCCCAAGTACTGGGATTAGAAGCGTGCGCTACCACCTTTATCTGGAATTTAACTTTCTGTACTTTCAGTTACCCATAGTCAACTGCAATTCAAAAATATTAAATGGAAAATTCCAGAAATAAACAATTCCCAAGTTTTAAATTGCACAACATTCTGAGTGGTTTGAAATCTCATGCAGTCTCAGTCTATCCTGCCTGGGATTTGACTCATCTCTCTGTCCAATGTATCACACAGTATATGCTACGAGCCATTAGTCACTTAGCAGCCATCTAGATTATCTGATCAAATGTTACAGTATTTCTGCAGTGCTTGTGTTCAAATAACCCTATTGTACTTAATAATGGCCCCAGAGTACATGAGCAGTGGTGCTGGCAATTCAGATACGCCAAAGAGAAGTTGTAAAGTGCTTCCTTTAAGTGAAAAGGCAGAAGTTCTCAATAAGGAAAGAAAAAATAATCATATGCCGAGGTTGCTAAGAGCTGTACTAAGAACAAACCCCTTATCTGTGAAATTGTGAAGAAGGGAAAAAGAAATTCCTGCTAGTTTTGCTGTTGCACCTCAAACTGCAGAAGTTACGGTGCATGATAAGTGCTTAGTTAAGATGGCAAAGCATTACATTTGGGGGAGGAAAACATGAACAGAACACATGTTCCAAGTGACAACAGCATGTCTTTTCAGAAATCTGAATCACACTCATCACATCACGAAGGCACTGCATCCTCTCACAAAATCACAAGGAGGGTGAATGCAGCACAGTCAATATTAGAGAGAGAGAGAGAGAGAGAGAGAGAGAGAGAGAGCGAGAGAGAGAGCACATTCACATTATAACAGCCTACTGTTATAATTGTTCTATTTTATTATTAGGTGTTAATCACTTACTGTGCCTGATTTATAAATTAAAGTTTATCCTAGGTATGTATTATAGGGGAAAACATGGTATGTATAGAATTTATTATTTTTTGTGATTTCACACGTCCGTGGGTTTTTTTGGAAGGTATCCTTCATGGATAAGGAGGTCCGCTGTGTTTGCAGAATACTGCATATGACTCTTGCAGTTTTAGAGTAATCTGAAGAGAAGTTGAAGATTTCGTTGGATAATTAGACACTTGAAATACGTGATTCAATCAATACAAAATGGGTAAATTGAATCAGATTTTTCAGACCTGATAAATTGTTCACACTAATTTCAAGACACATATAGTTTATGTGTATGACTTCATTCATTTATTTATTCACTGAGCATTTACTACGTACTAAGTGCTACTTCAAACCCTAGGGATACACCATCAATAAGGCACAGTCCTTGTACTCAGGGGTTTATACTAAGAAAAACATAGTAAATACATGAATGAGAAAAATCCAGATACTGCTGAGTATTCAGAGTAAAATAAGTCAGTTTGATTTCATACTATGTCCTTGCATAAGGGTGAAGAATATTTAAATTGGCCAGAAAAAACCTTGCTAATTTGCCAACATGTGAACTGACATCTAAAAGACAAGGAGATGGCCAGGTGAAGATTGGGGAGATCAAATTCCAGGCAGAGGTGTTGTCAGGGCAAAGGCTCCAGGGCTCAGAGGGCCGTGAAGTTAATAAGCTGACAGCAGAGTCAGATGGTGATCATATTGTTACTCTGTCCTCAATATGTTTAAAATTCTTCCACTCAAACTCAAACCAGATGACTTTTTTGTTCACCGGGATGTTAAAAAATCTATGTGGGCATTATTAGGTATCCTAAAGAGAAATCTACCATCCAGTAAGCAAGCTTAGATTGGGAGACAGAAGACTCAATGGACTGATTTCCTAATTATCGTTGGACATTATCCCCCTGCTTTTGCACATAACGCGCATGTCCTAATTTACAGTGTGTATAATTTCCATGTTGAAAAGATTCTTGACCTTTTAAAATATTTTGTTGTTTAAGGACAAAAGTCCAGTGCCCTCTGGCTCTTGATTGCTGATCACTACTGAATGGTACTCAAGAAATATCTTATGGTTTAGCTGTAACCTGCTCTAGGTGAGGTGGTATGTTTGATGTCAAGATGAAAGCACTTTTAAGTTCTAACAAAACAAAAAGACATGCAGAAGATGAAAGTCCTCAGGTAATATAAGAAGAGAAGGAAAAGATTGAGATAAATATCTTTGAAAAGTGGTCTCTAGCCACTATGTTTTATTGAATAATTTGACTGAGTGGTTTAGTCATCAAAAAACCCAGCTGAGTGGGAACAAGTATTTGTGAGAAATGACATGGAATGCATGTTCTACAAGCACAGGAATTGTGCCTTTGTTTACAATAAAGAATAGGCTAGTACTCTGATGTTAGCATATGCTTCATAATGTGTGATGGAAGGAACAAGGACTAAAAATACTTTGGGGACATATTAAAGAGATAACATCTCAGAATGCAGTTGTGGAATCTTTCTCATATTCAAGCAAGCAAGTATTGCATTTTAGAACCTAATGTTTAACAGATATCTGTATTTGGGTTTTCCCCAGAGAAACAAAATCAATAAGAGATTTACATGTATACATAATGTATATGGACACCCACTGGTTTAAGTTGCTGAGTCTGAAGTCCTGAGAACAAGGAACTCCAATATCCAAGGGCAAGAGAAGATAGATATCCCAACTCAAGCTCAAGGTGAAGGAGAATTCCCCCTTCCTCTGCCTTTTTGTTGTATTTTGACCCTTGACAAATTGGATAATGCCTAACCACAATGGTGATGGTAGAGCTTCCCTAGTCGGGTCTGCTGATGCTCATCTCTTCTGGAAACATACTCACAGACACAATGAGAAAACAGCTATCTGGGCCTTCCTTAGCTCTGTTGAGTTGACACATACGATTAACATTCACAACATTCAGTCACTAGTGTAGATTTTCAGAATGCATATGACTCTAATGTTAATTTATTTAAAAAAACAATCATCATCTTCAGGGAATTTTATGTTCCAGTATGAAAGTAAAAATGTTCTAATTAAATAATGTTTATGTGTATTACATAGCTCCCTATGTAGGAAAGGAATAAGATTCTTAAGTCAGTAGATCATTTCAACATTAAACTTCAAGTAAATTATATTAAAATATAGTTGTCTAAAATGGAGAGAATACAGGAGAAATATATTATGGATTTCCTATTTATAAAACACCAGCAGTGCTACTTTTGAAAGGATATTTTGGAATAATCCTGACTGGACTACAAATGTATTATGACAGATTTCAAATAGACAACAACACAGATGATCCTATTCATTTCCAATAAATTCACCTTCTCTGAGAATGCTTTCACTGTTCTTTCTTCTTTCTCTATTTTCCAGTGATGTCTCCCCAGATGATCATCTCTCCAAATTACAGAGAAAATAAATACATTTAGACAAATTCTACAACTTGCTACTGCCAAAATCTAGTAATCTGTATTCTTCCTTAACTCACCATTGGTCAACCCTCTTTTTATGATGACAGACCACACCCACCAGTCAGGCCCTGGTTCATGGCTCAACACTATACTCTTGCAATTACCTTCCCCCTCCTGTTTCTGGATTTCCCCCCTCACTGTATAATTCCTACTCAGCATATAAACATGTATTAATGACACTCATTTACAAATAAAGAAGTAAATCCTTTGTTCTCACCCCATGTCATCCTTCTGTTCCCCATTCTTTTCCCATTAGGTCCCAAGTTTTCAATTCTGCCTGCTTGCCTGCCTACCTTCATCCCTCCCTCCCTTCCTTCCTTCCTTCCTTCCTTCCTTCCTTCCTTTACCCTGTGGTACTGAAGATTGAACCCAGGATCACTGTATCAATGAACTATACCCTCAGTCCTTTTAGTTTTTATTTTGAGACAGGATCTTGCTAAATTTTCCAGGCTGGCCTCAAACTTGCTATCCTCCTGTCTAAGCCTCATAAATACTGGGATTACAGGCATGTGCCACCTCACCTAGCTTAGTTCTGTGAATATTTCAATGATATTGATATAGTTACATTAAAATAGGTTATAAATCATAATCTAGCACTTATATATTCTTTTTTAAAAGTTGTGGTACTAGGGATTGAACCAGAGGCATTCTACCTCTGAGCTATACCCCTAGCCCAATTTTATTTCTTATTTGGAAACAGAGTCTCACTAAGTTGCCTATATGTTTTTTACATATATTTTCATATATCCATATATTTTCAAATGCTCTAAGTATCACCTATTGCTTTTCTCAAAAGAATAGAACTCTAAAAATATAATAATCATTTTTAAAGTTACCATAAATGGTATATTTGTTGCTTAATTCAAGTTTTCTATAGGTGTTCCACATCTGGGACAATGGGATGAAATGCTTTGAAGTGTTTCTTCTTGCTATATGCTTTTCTTCATCTCTTATCCTGTCAATCCAGTTCAAGCAGGGTTTCCTTCCTACAATTCCATTGAAATGGCTTAGGATCAAAATCTTGCTAAAGCTACAGTTAATAATAATGATAACCTCAAAATAATGCCTGTTATAACTCATTGAATTCTCAAAACCACCATATACGGTAGGAATGATGATAATACCCATCTTACCTAGGGGGACTGTGGAAGGTGAAATAGCCGATGGAGGTCTCACAGTTGGAAGGAGTAGATCAGGGACATCCGACTCTGGATTTCCTCTCTGTACCACTCTATTGCTGTTTATCCACATACCACCTGCCATCTCACCAGCACTTTACATGGTTGACAGCATCCCTCTTGAACCACGTCATTTTTGAGGCTTCTGTGACCCATGCAGAGTTTTAAATTTTAATTAGCTCATTAATTAATGTTAATTTCCTGTTCTTTTGGCTGTTCTTTCTGAGTCTCATTTGTTGGCTCTTCATCCTCCACCAGGTCTTCAAAGGTTGTAGTTCCCTAGAGCTCTGTCCTCAACCCTCCTGTTTACTCACACCACAGCCTCACAGCTTAAAATGACATCCCTGCATGACGGACTCACCCATCTCTAAGTGGTCCTCTTCCATGAGCTTCCATGAGACTTAGTCAGTGGCCTGCCCAACATATCTACTTTGATTTCTGATAGTCATCTCAAACCTAACTTAACACAGATTGAAACAAGACTATTGATTCTTTATCCACCCTGGCAAAAAATCCTCTTTCCACAAGGCTTTGGAGTCCCAGCTAATGACAGAAAGACTATGGCAAGTTCATAATTCTACCAGTGAAAGTTGAGCCAGATTCTCTTCAGAGTGAAGCTTCGACTTCCCCTGGCCAATTTTTGAGCAGGTGCTTAAAACCTATGGAAGCAGTGTGGCGAGAGAGTGGGTGCAGGCAACACAGGACCTGGCATCCTCCTGTGCGTGTCCCAGCCAGGAGATGCTGCAGCTACTACAAAAACATGTTTTTGGCTACAGCATCAGAGCAGAAGGTTAGGAGGGGACTGTGAATCACAAGCCAAAAGTAGCTTCCTAAGGTGATAGGAACATTTTAAAGCATTGACTTGAGTTCTTTGTTGAATCCATACACTTTTTGAGTCAGATTTTCCCATTTCATAAAGTGCCTTTCCCCATTTTGTAAAGACACTGACAGATAGTGTGCTTTCCCACACAAATCTGTCAGCTCACTCATCTTCATCCACCACACCCACCTATGGTGCACATTTGAAACCTTCTGCAGCAGAGAATGCCAGTCAGCGAGAAGCAGTTTGGTGAAAACTCAGAAGTAAAAGTTCATCTAAACCCTCATTTATCTGGGATGCTAACCACACAAAAGGAAGTGACTCTGGAGCCCTAGGTTAGGTACACAAATAGCATCTTACTGCTGAATTTGTATGTATTACCCTTAAAACCCACTTCTTGATGCATTTTGACTTGAAGGGTGTATCACACAACCCTTATTTGATTATTTCTACATGGCTTTCTTTAGAATTCAAACCTTGTTAAACTCTAAATGCTTTCTTGGAAACCAAAAATATGTATCTTATTCTGAATGGTGAATTCCATCTCTCCTAAAGAAGTCCAATGCTGTCTCCAATGAGAGAGGGCTGCAGATATTTCACATGAAAAGAGGGGGGATTTTTCTTACAAAACTCAGGATGGATGTCATCGCTTAAAGGAAAAATATCTTCTCTTCTGAAGTATACATTATGGATCCTCAGTAACATCTAAACTTAGGGAAGAACTGCACAGAGTCTAAGCCCATAAACTTTGTTTATAGTTTTTTTTTCTCCCTAATCCAAAGGATTAGAAAAAAAATCAAACTTTTTTTTGCGGTACCTGGGATTGAACGCAGGGGCGTTCTACCTCCGCGTTACGCCCCCGGCCCTGTTTTTTATACTTTATTTTGAAACCGGGTCTCACGAAGTTGAGGAGGGCCTCGCTAATTAGAGAGGGAGAGAGAGAGAGAGAGAGAGACAGGGAGAGAGAGAGCGAGAGAGGTGAGGCTGGCCGCGAACCCGGATCCTCCGGTCTCCACCTCCCAAAGTACTGGGATTACAAGCGTGCGCCACCAAGCCCGGCTCAAACTCTTTTTTATATTATATTCTGTCGCCCCAATTTTTTAGCTAAAGAATAGAGGCTATTTTAATTATTTTGTTTTTTAATTTGTATAATGAATATGTGTGCATGCTACTGAGTTCAAAAGGTACGATATGACAATGGTGAAAATTCTCTTCCTATACTGTATTCTATTTTTAGTTCTCTCTCTGGAGAGAATAAGGGTTACCAGTTTCTAGGTATACAATACTGTACTCTTTTGAGTATTAAGTTTACATAAGAGTTAATGTAAATCTCTAGGAGTCTAAATATACTTTATACTTTTAAAATTATATAATTTTATAAGTAATTGATATTAATTGAAGACAATAAGTGGCCATCATAAAAGAAAATCTTTTGTTATAGTATTTAATTCTTTTAGTGTTATATTTTCATAGTATATTTATTACATATTACATGTTCTCTGTCAAATATCTCATTTCATTGATTCTAAGATGAACTTTTTATTTAAGTTTCTAACTTTTCAGAAATTACAATATTTTTAAAATTGTTGGCATCCTATAATTAATTGACAATGTTTCTGTTTCTTTTTATTATTTTAAACTACAAAATAATTGTATTGTGTTTATGGGATATAGCATGACACATATAATTGTATATCTTAGATTAAATATAATATTTGGGCCTTGGAATAGTTCTTAAAATAAATAACAAGTTGGAACTATGGTAGATTAAATAAATGAAAAGGTGCTTGCTAGACCTCTACTCAGAACTTAAAATCAAAGTTAAACACATTTTAAAGCTTACTCCCTATCATTTGTTGCTTTTAGACTTCAGGCTACAGTGTGATAGATATAGCTAACATTTTCAAAATACAATATTATGGTTTCCAAATGTCACTGCATGATGTAGATGAAGAAATACTGTGGAAAAGTGTAAGCACAGTGTTTAAGAATGTGATTAACTCCATGTACATTTTATTTATTTATTTATTTACTTATTTATTTATTTATTTATTTATTTATTTTTGCGGTACTGAAGATTGAACCCAGGGGCGTTCTACCTCCGCACTACATCTCCAGCCCTATTTTTCGTACTTTACTTTGAAACCGGGTCTCACGAAGTTGTGGGGGGCCTCACTAAGTAGAGAGAGAGAGAGAGAGCTGAGGCTGGCCGCGAACCCGGATCCTCCGGTCTCCGCCTCCCAAAGTACTGGGATTACAAGCATGCGCCACCACGCCCGGCTTCCATGTACATTTTAAATGCTAGTATTGGGGTATTTGTTCTAGTAGTCCTACTGAAGTTCAGGTGAGATCTATCCACTGAATTATTCAGAAAAAAGTTGAGTTATTAGGAAAGTGTCCAAAATCACTTCCACTGCAGGTACCTTCTTCTACAAGGTAGAGAAACAGTGTCCTCATCTGTATTGACATCTGGATGTGAACTTTTCTCCCATAAGCCCTTGCAGACATGAGTCCTGTGGATAGTGTTCTATGGTTTTCATGTACTTTTTAAAAGATATCTATTGTGTTCTTTCTACATATTATGTGCTGGAGTTCCCCATATTATGTGTTGGAGTACAGGAGAGGCCAAGATAGATCAGATGTGAATGCTCACTTAAAGCTTTGGTCTATTAATATAGATGAGCAGTGAATAAATAGCTAGGAAATGAAGTTAGATAATAATCAGTGCCATAAAGCATTCATAGATAGACATTACCTCCAACAGAGAAAGATAAGGAAAGCTTCATGAAAAATATATTCCTACAAAATTGATTTAAAATTAATACCATAGGAAATTAATTAGTCATTAATCATTTAGTCTCAATTATTGAAAGAAATTCATTTCACTGGGCTTCCATGTTCAAGTAGGTTGAAATATTCCATTTTCCAAGATAAGAATGATATCTTTTATATAGATGGTTTTAAGCAAAAATGTCTAAATATCTTTCTACACTGAAACTTTTTTTTTTAATACTGGAGACGGACCCTAAGGGCATTCTACCTCAGAGCCACACCCACAGCCTTTTTTAATGTTTTATTTTGAAACAGGGTCTCACTAAGTTTCGGAGGGTCTTGCTAAGTTGCTGAGGCTAGACTTGAGCTTGTGATCCTTCTATCTTAACCTTCCAAGTACTAGGATTATAGTCATGTGCCACTGTGCTCGACTACACTGAAACTCTTTTAGGGAAATCTGATCTTGTTATTTGATGAGTATAGTATTTTTTAAATGAGTAAAATTTTTTATGAGCTTGAAATGTGGGTTCTGTAACCAACACCTGAGATTTAACAACCCCAGGCAGGGCTGGAAGTAGATCTTGATGTGAAATATAATGATCTCAAACTTGGTCATTCTGTCTGGCACAAGCTGTAATAAAAAATAAATAGACAACAAACAAAGCAAAACCCAAAAACTCTGTGGGAGTCTGTACTACTCATTTATTTTAAGACTTTCTTCTTCAGCATACCATCTGAGGAAATATGCCTTTTTCCAGTTCAGTCTCAGTCCTGAATTAACAAATAGCTCATCTCTTCTACTTGATTTCTTTTAAGAAGGCACCCTCGTCACTAGTTATTTTATAAACAGAGGCAAAACACATTCTAATTAGAATTTAACTTATTTAAACCAACATTTACTGGCTGTTGGAGTTTCATACCATGTGTGTGTGTATGTGTGTGTGTGTGTGTGTGTGTGTGTGTGTGTGTGTGTTATTAAAAAGGAGGCACAACTTTACTTTTAGTCAGACTGCAAGTCTCAACATGTTTTAGGACCTTGTTTATTGCAGATTGTAAAGTGTCTCCAAAAGAATCCTTCACACTAGTACAAGGAATAGATGCTTTCTTTTTCCTCTCAGAAAAAATGAGTCTTTTCACACGGAGCCTACTTCTGGGAAAGAGAGGTTGTTTTGCTGACATCTTAAGATAAAGGAAACACCATTGAATTTCATAGACTGAAAGAGATGATGTGATTTACAGTAGAAATCTGAAATCAAGTACAATTGCAGTAAGATTTATCTTCTACAATATTAGAAGAATAGAAAGTCATTTTAAATTCTCACCATAAGCCAGGTATGGTGGCGCACGCTTGTAATCCCAGTACTTGGGAGGCTGAGACAGGAGGATCTGGGTTCGCAGCCAGCCTCAGCTACTTAGTGAGGCCCTCCGTAACTTAGTGAGACCCTGTTTCAAAATAAAGAATAAAAAACTAGGGCTTGGGGTATAGCTCAGAGGTAGAATGCCCCTGGGTTCAATCCCCAATACTGCAAAAATAAATAAGTAAATAAATAAATAAATTCTCACCATAAGAATTTCTGAATTTTGTCTGTACTTATAGTTAACCAGTGATTGTGATCTTCAGAGCATGACAAAGGAGGAATTTAACAATAAAATTGTTATAGTCTGTGCTACATTTATTGGTAGCATTACCATCTGTATGCCCAGAATGCCTTGCCCCTGGATATATCTAGTAAAGTCAATGTGTTAATTGGGGTTTTGCTAATGGCTATAAAATAAACTCCAAAATTTCAGTGGCTTGACGTAAAAGAAGTTTGTTTTTTCCTCATATGACATTCAATGTGGGTGTTTCTGAGTCTTTCTAGAACCTAAGTTCTTTCCATGTTGGGATAGTGCTGTTTGCTAGGGGTCTTGAAGTCTTCAGTGGTCAGCAGAATGGAAAATATGGAGGATAGAGAAGGCACAGACTTCTCTCATTCATCTTTGTTGGTAAGTGACATATCTTTTGTACTTATATTTTACTGGTGAGAACTAGTTACATGGCCCAACCTAGATGCAAGAGTTGCTGGGTAAGCTTGCCAGATTCATAGGATTTGTATTATGACAGGGGGTCCATAAATTCTGTTAGAGTAGGCCATCTCTGCACAGTTAAAAGTTGATCATGGGCCGGGCATGGTGGCGCAGGCTTGTAATCCCAGTACTTTGGGAGGCGGAGACCGGAGGATCCGGGTTCATGGCCAGCCTCAGTTCTCTCTCTCTCTCTCTCTCTCTCTCTCTCCTTGTCTCTCTCTCTCTCTCTTTCTCTCTACTTAGTGAGGCCCTCCGCAACTTCGTGAGACCCGGTTTCAAAATAAAGTATAAAAAAATAGGGCCGTGGGTGTAGCGTGGAGGTAGAACGCCCCTGCGTTCAATCCCTGGTATGGAAAAAAAAAAGTTTATAAGGCCAGATGCCATGAAAAATTCAGTTGTAAATTGTTTGGCAAAGTTGTGGTACTTTGGGGGAAATATTTCATGCCGATCAGCTGGATGTTTGCAAATTCTTTGAAACAGTTAAGTAGGATGTGTTGGTACTAAATACTCACCAGTCTACCACGTGCTAATTACTGACTTGCTATAGGTAGGCATATAAATATGCTCTTTCCGGTGATTCTGTGAATCCGGACATCCTACCTACTGTTATTTTTTTAAAGTTTGCATATTCTTTCTAAAAGGAAATGAGAATTTATGCAAAAGTACTTCTGATTTGTTTTGCTTGTCTGCAAACATTTGAGCTGATGAAGTATTGATACAAGAAAATTGTCTTCTGACAAAGGGATTAACCTACCGCAGAACAGAAGTGGATGACCAAGACTGTAGGACTCAGAGACATGAGGTAGTTGTACAAGAAATAGAGCCTTCATAAAAGTCAGGAGAGTTGTCTTTGGATCTGATTTTCTGCCTCCATCTAACCCCAGGCAAGTCCTTACCCTCAGCTGTAAATTTAGACTAGAACTTCATGATCCAGCTCTGTCTCTTTCTGGTACTAAAAATTTTATTCAATCTTTAGTTAGAAGCCTCTGGAATTTAAAATGACAGAGTCAGACTCTGAAGAGTTCATTATATAGGAGTAACATGAAGGGTTGAGAGTAAAGAGAAAATTGCTAGCATATCAAGCACTTTCCTGGTGAGCAATATGTTCCTATCTTCTGATAATTTATATTCAGAGAAAAGATACTTAAAATCTAAATAAATCTGAGAATGATTTTGTAATTATCTACCAGATTGGCAGACTTTTATATTATTTTTGTGACTCTCAGCATTTACCTTGACTCGTTTATATTGTTCTTATCTTCATGTCAATTCTCTGCCTTACTTTTGCTTAAAGAGAGCATCCTCCTGTAATGGCAGATATAGGAGAGATCTGCTCTCCCAGACCACCCAGAGTTCAAGGACCTCACACTCAGCAGAGTCCTGACCATTTAGCTTTCCCCCTAAAACTAACACCAAAATGCCAAACACCAAAAAATCTCCTATACCTAATAGTCCATTATAATATTTCATCCCCTCTGCTTTGGGTTACCTCTTTTAAGATATGTTACTGGACTGTGTTTGAGCCCTGACATATTAAGCTGGTTATTAATCATTAACACCTTGCTGAGAATTACTTGTGGCAGTTAGTAAGGTGTGTCAAGGCTGGGGACCCAGCAGGAAGGAGATGCCCGACTCGGCAAAAGTGCTTGGTTTCCATGTGGTCCTCCTTGTGGGCTGACCACCCTCTTAGCTGTACATGGAACAAGAGCACTTGAAGGGCGAGTGACAAAATCCCTTTCCTTTAGGACAGCTGAGGTAGGTAACGCTTGGTCTTATTATGAGGAAGAATGTGAGAAAAGGAAGCCTTGGTGTATGTGAATAAAGAGAAATGCAGAAGACAGATTTCTTTCTTAACTATAGTCACATTCAGATTGGCTTGTCTCATTCCTTCACCCTGATTTAACTATGTTACTGGTAACTGAATCCCAAAATTCCCCTTTGAAGCAGCTATGTCATATTACTGCTGAATGATAAGACTCAATACACTGATAAAGGTTTCCTGGTCCTAGCTCATCTGAAGTGAATAGCTTCTCAAATTACATACTAGCATAAGATTCCTTCTGCTTAAGACTTGTGAATGGCTAGTACTTGGACAAAAGGAGAAATACTTTCAAAATTTGGGGAGTTTTCCAGATTAATGGGATCTGGGGGAACATGGCATCTGAAGAATGGTGTAGCAAAACTGAGAGGCTCAGAAGAGTGGGGGCTACAGCTGAACTTTATTTATTTCTTGGCTGTATTTCTTGCTGTTCTTGACGACCTTAGTATTACTATCAGATTTATATTTGTAAAAGTTATATGCTAATTCTTATGTTACCTTTTTGCTATGGTCTATTTAAATTTTTTTTTGTAAAAAGGTATTACTTTTATTTATAAATAGCAAATGATCCTCATATGAGATTTGAGGAAATGTCTTTTTTTACTCATCTGGTTTTATGAAGGATATCACCATGCAGTTGTTAATTTTATTAAAAGCAAATGTCCTGAAGCATTTTAGTGCTGTGTCCCCCCAGAGTATCTGATTCATTGTAGGAGCTAAATCTGGGTTTATTTGGAAAGGTAAGCTGTTTCCTCAGATATTTTCAAATTGAAAATGAGTTGAGATTAATGGTATCAAAGTAAATTATTCAAAATACGGAACTATCTAAATGAACTTCTAAATTATTTTATACCCGTTTCTTGCTCTCTAGGTTCATTTGTTTATCTCCAACATAATTATCACTCAACTGAATTTAACATTCATTTACTTTTCCATGTTGTTTTCTATACCAGAGGCTTTGAAAAAAGTACTTACTATTATATCCTAGAAACATTTTGCTTCTCATTGAGTAGCTTTTCAAAGATAAGTTTATTCTTGGCTTACTAGTCTGTGAAAAACTGCTTCCAGGTTTGTGTTTCTAAAGCTTGCTTACTAATTGGGTATTATTCCCTTTCCTTGCCCTTCAAAATGACTGTTCTGGTCCAGTGAGAAAGGGTCAGTACAGACATCCACAAACTGTGATTTCAAAACAGCACATGGCCCGCTAACCTGCAGGCTTACTGCCAAGTGCACAGCTCCCAGGAGGCCTGCGACTCTGTTTCCTTCATATCAGAAGCCCCAGAACCTAGCGCAGTGTCTGGCCCTCAGTAGGTCCTCAATTGATACCTGTTGAATTGAAGTGAATGGAAATACAGGCAAGTTAGTTGGGATTCTTGTGTTTTCAAGTGACAGAAAACCAGCACAAACCAGCCTGAACAAAATGGGGATTTACTGGCTCAGTAGCTGAGCAATCCAGGGATGCACAGGGCTTCAGGCTCAAGAGGATTCAAGGGTCTCCCCAGTGTCCTCAGACACTGTGCCTCTCCCTTTCACTCTCTGCTCTGGGTTCGGCTCTCCTCTGAGATGGTGAGCTCCCTGCAGGTGACCACCAGCAGCCTAAGACTTCTGCTGCCCTGATAGTAGCCATCCCCAGAGCAGAAGGGTCTCTGCAGATGGCTTCGGCACAAGTCCTCATCTGTGACCCTTTGCATCTCAGTGACCTGGCTCTGGTGACCTATCCCTGAACCTCTACCTTTGTGCAGAAGACAAGTGTGTTCTGGCCAGATGTAGTTGGGGATAGCACATCTGTGGTCAGCACCACCCAAATCATATGCTCTAAAACTAGGGTGCTGGTTTTCCAGAAAGATGCCAGCAGATGGTCACCACCTTAGGGGAATATTATAAAATAAGGACTGGCAGTAGTTGGCACTTTACTAACTGGCTGAGAGCTGCTAATGTAGTTCTTATTCACTGAGTTATCCCAAGTATGATAATTAAACAGAATATATACAGAATATGATGGATTGTTATAGGTCTGTTTTTAGGAAACGTTTTTTTTTTGTACCACGTGGGGTAGCATTAAATAGGGCATATGAATATGTAGAACTAAGTAAATTTTTCATAATAGCTAATGATAATGGAGGAGCATAGGTGATTACAGTCATCTGAAGAAATATTATTTTATATTACTCTCACCTGTAGTTCTGCCTATTTAAACATGCAGTGGAGGACAGAGGCTTTAAAAAGCAAGGATCACTCAGTGTGGACAATGATGTCCTTTCTCAGCTTTGCTAGAAAATTGAAAACTGCTGAGAATTCTTTTGTTATAAGAAACCACAGTACCCATCCTTTGTTATGTATATTATTTTATTGTTTTTCCCCAACAATATAATTATTAGCCTATGTTAATTATACAAAATAATGTTTCTTTGTGACATTTTCATACATGCATATAACATACTTTGATTGTGATCACCTTCCCTACTCCCTTCTCTTACCTCCTCTCCTTCCCCTTCCCTATTATTCCCCCATCTACTTTCATCCTTTTTGTTTCTTCTAGATTCCACATATGAGAGAAGGCATGCCATACTTGTCTCTGAGTATGGCTTATGTTTTTATAGTAGACTTTAGTAGAAAAGTTATATTTAAAACAGTCAACATAATAAAAGTGTATATTGTGGTGTAGATGAACACAAATATGAAGCTGGAAAATATGGATCCTCAGGTGAAGGTCCTTCCCTGGTAGGAAGTCACCGTGTGACACCATTTATGGTGGCTGCTCACACCTGTGGGTTGGAGAGGTAGCCAGTGGTTGTTCTTACTAAAACTGGGTATAGTAACCCACATAATAACAAAAGTTATTAGGTGTTTTTCAGGTTGGATTTTTCTTCTTAGAAGTTTTTACTATGGATTTCTGTTTGTCTTAGAATTCACATTTTATGAACATGGCTATACGTATGATGTATGATAGGACATTGAACAAAACCTCAAACTTAGGAAATTCAGGGCCACAGTGTTCAAAATGAACTTAGATTCTTGCTAAGCTTGTGGCTGGTTAACTACTGAGTTTAGAGAATTGTTTTAAGTTTGGGTCCCATTCGCAATAGGGAAAAGATGCTAAATTTTACTTCTGGATGTGGGAATAGAGTAAATCTAAATATGTAGTGTTTATGATTTAATTCTGGTGGGCCCAGGGTATGTAATATTGTAAATAATTATATTTTTTCCTGTGTAACTTAAAGATTTCCTGTTGGTAATCAAAGGCAATAGATACTGGAATAGAAATGGTACTCTGATATGATGGAGAGAGTTAACAGAATGAGTGGGATATAGAGAAATTAGAGATCACAGAAATTGACAAAGTCTGAGGTCATATTTTATTGGTGTGCCACGTGTATCTTACCTTTTTAAACTTTGTCCTTAACTTTCCATTGCCCAGAATGATACTTCTAACCCATGTGCTCATGAAACCTGATCTTCTTTCCTGTTGCGACATGTCTTATTGAGTTGAAGCAGTTTGCTTCCAAGTTGTCTCTTCTACTGGCCTGCACACCCTCTGTGAGCAGGGCCTGGATCTTATGACTTGGAATCTCATATGTTGGCGAAGTGCTGATAGATAGAAGGCACTCAAAAGCTGTTGCCGAATAAATGAAATGGTGACATCTTCTCCATACTTAAATAGCAAGTTTATATTTCAACTGCTTCTGGAAGACTGCTACATATTAATTTCAAGTGAGTGGCAGCAATGGCCCCACAGTGCCTTTGGGGTGAACCCCAAACTCCTTGTTTCATATGTGAGGTCCTTCGTGACTTGCTCTTGCTATTTTCCTGCCTCATCTATCACAACCTGTCCCTCGCACATTATATTTTGGTCAGATTGACATTTGCCGTCCCACATATATGCCGTACAGTTTCACACCACCCTATCTTATACTTGCTGTTTCTTCTGCTTAAAACAACTATGCTTCACTTTTTAAATTAAAAAGCCTTGATTTATTACAGAAACACAAAATATGAAAAACCAGGTAAAAATTTTGCTACTTTCCAATGCTTACCTGTGTGTATTTGTAGTGTTCAATTATCTCTTTGATTTACTTTCTACTTTGGTAAGATACTTTTAAATCCAAAGAAACATGTGCTTATGGTAACAGGATAATATAACAAAACCACACAGCCCTTTATGAATTATATACTCCATGAGCGCACTGTGCTAGCAATTTACATAGATCATCTCATTTATTCCTCAGAGCAGCCCTCTGAGTTAAGTATCACTCATAGCCTATTTTGCTGCTGAGGAAACTATGATTTCAAAAGGTGAAGTAATTTGCTGAGGTTCACATAGCTGGTAAGTAAAGCAACTACTGAAAGTCAGTCATCTTCCCCTCTCCTTCTCCAGTCCCATTTCCCAAGCAGTAAAATTTGTAGCCTTCTAGACTCTCTTCTGTGCCCGCACAGGGGCACATCACTTCAACACACCACACTTCAACCTCCATCACTCATCTAGTTGCTTTTTCTCAGTTAAAGCACTTTGTCAACATCTATTTGCTTTCACTCAGTTAAAAGATTTTGCCACCCTATCTCCTGCTCAATAATGTCCTGTGACCCCTGCCCTTATTCTGGGACCTTGGGCACTTCTCACATTTTTCTGAACATAGCATTATTATGGATCATTGCCATACCCTGTCTCTTTTGCTAGCCCCAGAGCTCCTTGATTACAGGGACCACATCTATTATCTCTGTCCTAGACTTAGCACAGCATGGGCACACAATGGGCATTCTATTAGATGGACTGTCTCTCTCTCTTTCTCTTTTTTGGTACTGGGGATTGAACCCAGGGACATTCTACCTCTGATCTACACCCCAACCCTTTTTATTTTTTATTTTGAAGCAGGGTATTGCTAAGTTGCTAAGGCTGGCCTTGAACCTGAGGCTGGCCTCAAACCTGTGATACTCCTGTATCAGCCTTCAAAGCACTGGGATTACAGGCATCTGCCACCACACTCGGCTAGATGGACTATCTCTTTGAAAACATATTTATGCAAATTTTGATGTATACCTTTTCAATACCTAGTACTGTGGTAGTCACTAGGGATCGTGGTGCATCTGTTAGCTTTTGCTGCAAAATAAACCACCCCAAAACTTTGTGACTTAAAATGGCAGCCATTTTTTTTAGCTCATAATGCAGGTTAGCATCATGGCTGGGCTGAGCTGGGCTTGTCTTCTGGTGTTGGCTCGCCTCACACCAGCATCCACAGTTAGGTGTTGGGTCAGCTGAGGCTGGCTAGACTGCAATGGCCTCAGCCACTTGTCTCTAATGGAAGTGGTCTCTCATGCTCCAGCTGGCTAGCCTTGCCTTATTCACACAGACAAGTATGCAAGAGCTTGAAAGGCCTCTGGAGGCTGCACTTGGAACTAAGCACAGCATTATTTTAGATATGTGCTATTATTCATAACAAGTCCTGAGGCCAGCATCTGATCAAGGGGATGGAACATAAATTCCACCTCTTAACAGGAGTTGGAAAAGACACAGTGCTTTAGATGTGAATACAAGGAGGAATAAAAGATTGTGGCCATGTTCACAATTACAAGAGGTAAGGGGGGAAAATCCCTGTATAAAAAAGCATACGATCTACTGGATCAGCTATGGCATTATTTGTAAGGGCACAAAGAACAGCTATCTTTTCCATCAATCATCAGCTGTTAGAAACCACCGAAACTATTTAGTCTTTGACAGGAGATTCCTTAGTTTAAGTCTTTAGCCTGCTTGTGAAAAATTCAGGTTCTCCATCTCCTCCTCTCTATTGAACCTGCAGCCAGCAGAAAGTATTCCCTACAGGAACCCTGGAAGCTACGGGAAGAATGGGATCGCTTACTAGTGCAGCTTCAGCATGGCTCCGGATTCTTCTCTCTGCCAGGCTAACTTCCACTTGCAGCTCACCCTGCCCTGGGCACACTCACTGCCTGCCATACACAATCAGGACCAATCCGGTCGCCTACAGTATTGATGGGCAAGCAGAGACTCACTCACAATTCCTGTCCTGGCTCAGAATCCACATTAGGTCAGTTGCCCCAAACACAAAACATGAATGCATAGGAGTTGTCACTTTGGCTAAGAGTATGATCTGAATTGCTCTCCACCCAATAGAACTAAAAAGAAACAATATGTTTTTTCCACCATACATGCTTTCCATCTCGACAGAAAATACTACCGATTTTGAAATAAATTGTTTTGTTTCAGGATATATAACTTTTAAAAATTTATAAAATGGTATTGGGAATGGACTTTTTGTGTAAATTTTTAAAAGCTTGAATTTTATCATTCCATGAGTGTTTATTAGATGAATTATTATTAATATTATTTTTTTCTAAAAAGAGTTTGTCTCTACCTGCCTTGAGTGGCACTCAAATGCCACTATGGACTGTGAACTTAGAGTGTTTTGTTTTGTTTTTTCAGTGTGAGTCTGTTCAAGTTGGATTGTATGTTCTTGTGACATGACCTACTAATATTAGGTCATGCGTCATTGCTTGTTGGCATGTAATGTCCAAAGTCATCTTGTTTTTTCCCTGCATCAAACTGGAAACAGACATTTATTCAGGGATGCCTGGCTCCTTTTGGTGGTAATACCTGAAGAAATAAATATTTCCTCAATATGGCTATGCAAACTCCTTGATAAACCATTAGTTTAATTTGTATGCAATTTTAGCTCTTGCTCTTTTTCATTGCTTGGTTGGTTGTGTTTCATTTTTGCCCCTAATGAGCTGATTTGATGTTTTGAATTGATGTGGTGATTTCGTTCCTGGGATATGTGATGTTGAAATGACAGCATCATAGCTGTGGGTGCTAGATGCGACGCTTCTCAAGTGTCAGCAGTGCAAACTCTGGAACAGAACACGCAAGAGCAGAAGCGTCAGGAATAACCCAGCAATCCTCATGAGAGGACCAAGAGGACCACATCCCTAGGACCCAAGCCCACAAAAACCCCATTTCACAAATAATTGGTTTATTCTCAATTGGGTTGAGAAGGTAAATGTTTAAAGTAGATATAGGTTAACTTTTACTGGTATAGCATTTAAAAATCATGAAAGGAAATATTGATAAATTTGTTTGCATAAAAGTTGAATCGTTTTGTGTATCAGAAAATACTAAAAAATTGAAACAAATTACAAGTCTAGATTGCATGTACAATAATACTCTTAATATTAAAAAGGGCTTTCTTAAGTCAATGGGGACAACTCCCTCACACTCATACATGAAAACATAAACAAAGTAGCTATGTCAGCCATAACAAAAGAAGAAACCGAGAGACCAATGTATGTAAATATAGCTCAATCTCAGGGTTTCTAGGACTACTTGGTTACCTTCATTTACAGTATATGATCACCTAGTACTTCAATATGTGTGTGTATATAGAAATAATTTATATGAGTATTATAATATAATTAATATTATATATTAATATATGTTAATACAATAAATATTATAATATATATTTTATTTTTTGTATATTTAAGGCTCTTCTCAGAAGGATGGAGTTCCTGCTCTTTTTATTCTAAAATAAGGTCCTGGCACATTGGAAGTGCTTATAAATGTTTGTTAAGGACATAAATATGTTAACACTGGTAATTTGTAAGAGTTGGTATTATAGGGAACATTTATTTTCTTGCTACTTTTTTAGAATATTCCTAAGATTCCTACACATTAGGAAATAGGCATTGACTGCTGATAAAATAATGGGTTAAAAAACTATTAAATGATTTACTGTCATGGTAGATCACCACATCTGTATGTTGGAACAACTGTGCATTAAAACACCATGAAATGCATAAACATAATATAATTACACAAAATTGTGTAGCTTGGGCTCCCATTTAAGATATTTAGAACAACATGGATATATATATATATATATATATATATATATATACACATATATACGTATATACATATATATATATATACGTACATACATATATACATACATATGTTTCAGAATGATATGATATTAATCAATTTGTTAGGGAGCTATTTTGAAAATTTAACTTTGTCCTTTTCTACTCCATTCAATATTCATGAGAAGACTTTACAATTAAAATCCTGCCCTTTCTAAGAAATGATATTTCAGGCCTTTTATGGTATTTAGCTTTTGTTCCTGAAATTCAGCTCCCATTTATTTCATGTAGCTTCATAAGACACTAAGAGCTTTGTGCTTTAGCATACTGCAAGAATGAGAGCTTCTTCCATTTATGGCAAATCTCTTTACGCACACCCCATTTTCTCAAGCAAATTTTGAAGCAGCTCTCTGCTTTTCCCTTTCTCTTGCTCCACATGCACTGCTTTCTTCCTTTTCCTTCACTACTTTAAAGACTCTCAACAAAGTAGAAGCTGGATAGTAGCCATAATCACCCCCGCTTGAGAGGCCCTCTGTTATTGCCAGCTGAAGCTATATTGACTTTAAGAAGTTTATACCTTTTCTGAATATATAAATATGTCAAATTGAACAAGCAGTTAAGGGTTTCCTTTGTCGGAGAATGAAACAGTTTTTAGAGTTTTATCCACCCAATATAATGGGGTCATTAATATCCTCTAACTGACCCCACTAAAATGCTGTTGAAATGCTTTGCTCCTCCCACTGAAAATTTTTTCTCCAGAAGTCAATCTTCACAATGGGAATACTGAATATTTTGTGCTTTTTATATTATTTTATTTTTTGTGGTACTGGGGATGGAACCCAGGAGCATTTTTACCACTGAACTACATCACCAGCCCTATTTTAGTCTTTTATTTTGAAACAGGATCTCAGTAAGTTGCAGCGGGCCTCACTAAGTTGCTGGGGCTGGTCTCGAACCTGCGATCCTCCTGTCTCAGCCTCCCAAGTACTAGGATTACAAGCATTCACCACCACCCCCAGCTATATTCTGTCCTTTTAAAACCTTGTTTTGCTGAAGGTATGACACTTTGAGTTTCTTCCCACAAAATTATGTATATAGTAAATAGCACATTTCTTTCTTTATTTTTTTAATATGCTTTTATTGGTGCATTATAGTCTCACATCACAATGTAAATCATGTTGACAGTGACATACATGCACACAGCACTTGGTGGCCCCACCAGGCTCCCTCCCTATCCCCATACAGAGTACTGAGATTAACATTGGTATTTTCACATATGTACACAAAGCCGATGATAGTAATTCCTTCAATGATCTTCATTCCCCCCACCCTTCCCCTAGAGCACCTCCCTGGCTTCACTGAGGTTTCTCCTCAATTATCTGGATTCCCTTTGGTATTCAAATTACTCCCTAGCTTCTGAATATTAGAGAAAACATATGACCCTTCACTTTCTGTGACTGGCTAATCTCACTTAGCATAATGTTCTCCAGGGCCTTCCATTTTCCTGCAAATGACATAATTTTGTTCTTTATTGCTGAGTAGAATTCCATTGTGTGGATATCCCATAATTTTATAATCCATTCATCTGTTGATGGACACCTAAGTTGGTTCCATAATTTGGCTATTGTGAATTGTGCTGCTATGAACATGGATATGCATATATTACTGTAGTTCTCTGATTTTAGTCCCTTTGGAAAGATGCCCAGAAGTGGTATAGTCAGATCATATGGTGGATCCATTCCCAGTTTTCTGAGGAATCTCCACACTGATCTCCATAGTGGCTGAACTAATTTGCAATCCCACCAACAGTGTAGAAGAGTTCCAATTTCCCCCATCCTCACCAACAATTTTTGTTTTTTGACTTCTTGATGATTGCCATTCTGATTGGGGCTAGATGGAATCTCAGTGTAATTTTGATTTGCGTCTCCTTGATTGCTAATGATGTTGCATGTTTTTTCATGCATTTATTGGCCATTTGTATCTCTTCTTTTGTGAAGTGTCTGTTTCGTTCAATTGCCCATTTCTTGATTTCTTTTTAGTGTAAAGTCTTTTAAGTTCTTTGTATATCCTAGATATTAGTCCTCTATCAGAGGGATAACTGACAAAGATTTTCTCCCATTCTGTAGGCTTTTTTTTTAGACTCTTGATGGTTTCCTTTGATGAGCAGAAACTTTTTGGTTTAATGACATTCTATTTATTAATTTTTTGTTTAATTTCCTGAGCTATGGGAGTCTTGTTGAAGAAGTTTCTACCTGTGCCTATATGTTGGAGTGTTGGACCCATGCGATCCTCTAGTAGTTTCAAAGTCTCTGGTTTAATTTCCAGGTCCTTGATCCATCTTGAGTTGAAGCCTGTGCAGGGTGAGAGGTAAGGATTTAGTTCCATTTTTCGACAACTGGATAACCAGTTTTCCCAACACCATTTGTTGAAAAGGCTGTCTTTTCTCCAATGTATGTTTTTGGCACCTTTGTAAAAAATCAATTGGCTATAAGTGTGTGAACCTGTTTCTGTATCTTCTATTCTATTCCATTGGTCTATGTGTCTGTTTTTGTGCCAATATCATGCTATTTTTATTACTATAGCTCTGTATTATAATTTGAAGTCAGGAATTGTGATGCCTTTTGCATGGTTCTTATTGCTGAGAATTGCTTTGGCTATTCTGGGTCTTTTGTTTCTTCATTTGAAATTTAGGACTGATTTTTCTAGGTCTATGAAGAATGACATTAGTATTTTGGTAGGGATTGCATTGACTCTGTAGATCACTTTTGGTAGAATGGCCATTTTGATAATATTGATTCTGCCTATGCAAGAGCAAGGGAGATCTTTCCATCTTCTAAGATCTTCTTCAATTTCTTTCTTTAGTGTTTTATAATTTTCATTGTAAACGTCTTTTACCTCCTTGGTTAGGTTTATTCCTAGGTATTTTGTTTGTTTTGAGGTTATCGTGAATGGAATCATTTTCTGGATTTCTTTCTCAGTGGATTCATGGTTGGAATATAGAAAAGCTACTGATTGTTTTAGGTTGATTTTGTATCCTGGTATTTTGCTGAAGGATCAACAAAACAAAAAGCTGGTTCTTTGAAAAAGATTAACAAGATTGACAAACCCTTAGCCAACCTAACCAAAAGAAAGAGAGGATTAACCCAAATTATTAAAATCAGAAATGAAAAAGGAGGAATCACCACAGATGGTGGGGAAATCAAGAGGATCATTAGAAACTATTTTGAAAATTTATATTCCAATAAACTGGAAAACAGAAGAAATCGACAGATTTCTAGACACATACAACCTACCTAAATTGAACCAAGAAGATATAGAAAACCTAAACTGACCAATAACAAGAAAATAAATAGAAACAGCAATAAAAAGCCTTCCATCAAAGAAAATCCCATGTCCAAACGGATTCCCAGCTGAATTATACAAAACCTTTACAGAAGAACTAAACCCTAAATAACTAAAGTTATTCCATGAAATAGATGGAATTCTTTCAAACTCCTTCTGAGACCTCCTCCTGGTATCACCTTAATACCAAAAGCAAATATAGATACCTCAAGAAAAGAAAATTATAGACCATTATCATTGATGAACATAGATGCAAAAATTCTAAACAAAATATTAGCCATGTGTATTCAAAACCACATCAAGAAAATTGTACACCATGACCACGGTGGTTTCATTCCAGGAATGCAAGGCTGGTTCAACATATGGAAATAATGCCTGTTACCACATAAATAGAACTAAGGACAAAAAAATCACATGATCATCTCAATAGATGCTGAAAAGCCATTTGACAAAATCCAATACCCATTCATGTTAACAACACTGCAGAAAATCGGAATAGAAGGAACGTACCTCAACATTATTAAGGCAATATAAAATAAACCCAAAGCCAACATCATATTGAATGGGAAAAAGTGCAGAAATTCTCTTTAAAATCAAGAACAAGACAAAGATGCCCACTATCACCACTCCTTTTCAATATAGTTCTCGAAACTCTTGCCAGAGCAATAAGACAAGAGAAGGATATCACAGGAATTCAAATAGGAAAAGAAGAATTAAATTTATCACTATTTGCAGATGACATGATCCTATATTTAGAAGACCCAAAACATGTCATCTTTAAATAAGCTTAGTTCTAACTCTGTGTTCCCATTTAGAGTGTCCAAGGTCCCACCTGCTTAAATGTCACCTACCAGCTTTCCTCTTGGAGGCTTTCCTCCCCTCAAGGCAAGAAACCCAGGACCTTTCTTCACTGCTCTCCGTACCTCCCTCTATTTCAAAGTCACTGATACTATCACTCCCTACTCCTTCACCTGATACATCAGTTTCTTCAGAGGGTTTAGATATAGCTAAGGTCAAAGAGGCATTGACTTCAGGCTGCTTCAGCCTTCAGCCTTTGCTCCAATCTGATGTATATACCAAGAGCAGGGACTACTTCTCAATCTTTAATCAGTTATCATAGCATAAAAATTATTATAACATAAGAAGCTAGAAGAAGCAGAGTAATCTGGAGTCAAGCATCCTTAAATAAACCCAATAATGAAAGTTCAGGGCATCTTTTCCCAAAGCTTGGGGTTGGCAGGTAGGGAGTGCACTATAAAGTTGAATATGGTTCGGATACAGTTATTTTTACAATTCCCTCAGTTCTCACTGCTCTACAAATAGACCAACCCCTGCTGACTCGAGACACTGCTGCTCTGTTCCTTACCCCATGAGCTTTTCCTTCTAACTTCTTCTTTGCTTTTGCAATGTGTGGAAGATGCTCACTGAAACAAATAACGCCCCCAAACCTCTGTACACTAAGCACCTTAAATTCCTTAGAGGAAAGAGCTATTAAAAAAATCTAACACAAATAATAAAAGAGAAAATAGTCTGCTTTGTGTGGAAGTTATCACTAGGAACCAAAAACAAACAAAGTACAATTACCACAAATCTGTTACGAGGAGAGTTTGGGAATAGTTGTATGGTATAGAAACTATGAGTATATTATTTTAACAAAAATTTTGAAATGCTCAGAAATCATAGTAGCCAATATTATTCTCAGGATATTGGGAATTGCTTAAAATTCTATACTTTTATGTGATAAGTAGAGCTATGTTTGTATTGATAGTTCAGTATTTGTCAAAATCAGATTATTAAAGTTTAGACAAAACAGTATGTCATCTGCGTATGAAGAAATGTGTGGTGATTTTTCACACCATATTTAACTAATCATAAGGTATTTTCATTGGGAATATTTTTCAATTTGTAAGTATGAACAATTTTAGTATTTAAAAAATTCCCTTAGATTCCTTAAAGGGAGATCAGCATATTGTTAATTTGGTAATTTAGTTTCACAGATGTCACATCTTATGAGTCAAGATTACATTATAGATCCTAGTAAGGTTCCAAAGACAAAATATTTTGATAACAGATTTATTCAGTGAATTTTTAAATTTTTTAACAAAATACTAATTTAATATTAAAATATTAGGTTAAAAGCAGAGTAAACTGTGATATTATGGTTAAAATTATACCAAAATTGAAATAGCTATGTGTAGTATTATCAAATATCTGACACTATGAAGTAGCTGCTCAGTCAGGTAACTGTATTTCCAGTTCCCTTTGTGTCTTCCTGGATATATGTGGTTCTTTTTTAATTGATGAATAAATATTGTATATATTTATTGGGTACTATATGATGCTTTGAAATATGTATTATTCAATGAGTTTTTAATGCTACTATAATATTAAGAAATGATTCATGACCTTAAGGTGCTTTCAGTTTTGTGATAGTGATTCAAATGCGAAGAAAGAAAGGTCTAGAATATGAGTTGAGCTGATTTATATTCTAAAAATTCATGGGGAAGGAAGAGGAATAGAAGACACTAGGCAAGGAAAGCTGTAAGAGAGTATTCTCTATTCCCACATAGCACCCTGCCCAAAGTTACTGGCTTAAGATGACATCAAATGTTGATTTTGCTCATCAGTACGCAGTTTTGGCAGGAATTGGCAAGGGCAGCTAGTGTCCATGCAGCACAGTTGAGGATAAGAGGGTCCTCTTCAAAATGATTCAGTCAAGCACCTGGGAAGATGGTGCAGGTCATTGGCAGGGAGCTTAGCTGGGGCTGGAGGCTGGGGGCCTGGATTTCCCTCCATGTGGCTTCTCTATGGCTGCTTGTGCTTCCTTGTGCTACGGTGGCTGGATTTTAGCGCAAGCCCTCAAGTGAACCAGATGGGTGCCATACCAACGTTTATGACCTAGCCTGAGAAGTCACAGGGCATCACTGCTTGTCCAGGCACAATCCTGTCCAGATTCAAAGGGACGGAGCTTAGACCTCACCTTTTGAAGGGAGGAGTGTCAAAGTCATGTCATGAGGAAAATGTGGAAGAACCTGGAGTGGTGGCGCATGCTTGTAATCCCAGTACTTGGGAGGCTGAGACAGGAGGATCCGGTTCAAGGCCAGCCTCAGCTACTTTGTGAGGCCCTCCGCAACTTAGTGAGACCCTGTTACAAAATAAAGAATAAAAAAATAGGGCTGGGGGTGGAGCTCGGAGGTAGAATGCCCCTGGGTTCAATCCCCAGTACTGCGCAAAAACAAACAAACAAAAACATGTGGATGAAGACTTTTGTGGCCATCTTTGGAAAATGCAATCTTCTGGAACTAACCATGCAGCTATAATTTAGTTCTTTTCCTGTGCGAAATACACCCAACCTCTCCCCTAAACCCTAAAATCTAAACATCTCCTTAAAGTCTAGTATTTTATATCTAAGATCCAAGTAAAAATTAGGTTACTTCAGCACAGTTCTTGGGTATAACTCCTCAATCTGAGGAACTGTGAACTGAAGAGACAGTTACCAGCCACCAGCCACACATCCCCAACAGGGCAGGCTCAGGTAGACTGCTAGAGATGCTCCCACTGAAAAGAGGGGAAGCAGGAGGCACACAGTCACTGGTCCACAGCAACCTCAACATCCATCCAGGCTCATGTTGCCGGTTTCTTTATTAGTGTTTAGTACTACTGCTGGGAACAGTCCTTTGCAGTGTTGGTTCGATCTCTGAGCTTTGGCTTTTTAGTCAGTTTTTATCTTCCATTAAAGTAAAAAAAAAAAAAAACTTGCATTTGCAACTAAAAAAAAAACTTCATCAAGCCAGACATGGTGCCGCATGCTTGTAATCCCAGTACTTGGGAGGCTGAGACAGGAGGATCACAGATTTGGGGCCAGCCTCAGCTACTGAGGCCCTCCGCAACTTAGTGAGACCCTGTTTCAAAACAAATAATAAAAATAGGGCTGGGGTTGTAGCTCGGAGGTAGAATGCCCCTGGATTCAATTCCTAGTTCCTCAAAATAAATAAATAAATTAATTAATTAATAAACAAATAAATAAATATAAATATAAAACTTCATCAAGATGTATGATTACAATGTTCCAATGGGGAGAAAAGCCTTCTCAGCCTGTTTACTGCCCATAGAATGAAGTGTCTAAAGTCCACTTTTCATTTTGTATTATCCCTGTCTCTTTTACTATAAATTGGTGGTTCTTATACAAGATCAAGTCTCTTAAAAATTTGGTGGGTTTTCTATGAATTCACATCCACCGATATCCTTAGATAAATTCTTCTCTGCTTTAGGCTCCCTGTGAGGTGCCTTGGGATAAATCCTTGAAATACTTAGAAACCCAGTTGTTTAATGGAGAGAATTTGTGAAACATACTCTTAAGATTCCTGGAGGGCCACTGTCAGTCTTAAAAGTTTGAAGAGACACTGCCTTTGATTTTTCTAAGTCTTAATAAGGATCTTCTAAATTTGCTCTGGATTGCTGAATTCTTTGGCCTAAAGCTGTTTCTTAAGTTGATAATAGTTTGCTGTTTAGACAGGCTGAAAATAAGAAACAAGTATTCATTTCTTTGTTAAGCCCAACAAGTCCTAACTCCTTTCTATGTAATAGTTTGTTCTTTAGCTCATGTCTTTCCTTTTGCATTTTATTATAGGCAGAGAAACAAGACAGAATTAAACAAAGAACCAGTCTTTCCTTTTGCATTTTATTATAGGCAGAGAAGCAAGACAAAATTAAACAAAAACCACATAAAGATATCCTCAGCTGGATCATCAGATTCATTCTCTAACTCCACATTGCCACAAATGGCTGTTGCCAAACCGTCTGCTTCTACATGTCCCTTGCTTCCAATTTCTAGCAACATTTTTTCTTTTTTTTTTCTTTTTTTTTTTTTTTTGCAGTACCGGGGATTGAACGC
>PVJS01014047.1:0-41042 GCA_004027185.1 Glis glis
ACCAAATTGTTTTCTGAAAGGGCAATATAAGTTGACATACCCAATCCCATTTTTAAAAATTTTGTTCATTATATCAAATGATCCTCACCACAGCCACCACCACATGCTTCACTAATTATATGAAATCTGGTTTTATTGTGTGGCAAATCAGTGAAATCTTTTTCAAGTTCTTTCTGATTCTAAAAGACACCTGGGAAATGAATGTGTCTGAGTCACAAGTTTGCAGGAGCAGCTTGTCTGGTGGGGAATTGGTGCTGGAGCAGGGACCCTGGCCTGTCACCCACAGAGGTGCAGGACCTGACGTTCACCGACAGAGCATGGGACCCTTAAGATAGAATACTTCTCAGCTACAGTCATTCCCATCCTAGCCTTGCACGTAATGTCAGTTTACACAGAAATTACCCCTACTTCTTAATTCAGGTAATCATATAGATCAAAAGCTCATAAATAAGCCTCAGTAGCAACTTTGGAGACTTTAAATTCTGGGACTAAGGAGATCCTGCTAAAAATGGTATAAATAATGTATGTATTTATATAGTTTTCTATCTCTATCTAATTAATAACATTAATACATAGGTAGTTGTGTTATAATTGCATATAAATACACATGTTAGAGAACTTTTGTATATTATAAATTATATATTAATAAATATTTAAATGCATTCCCTATCTATCTATCTATCTATCTATCAAGAAAGCACTTTTCTTCCCCCCATACACATATACTTAACGGTTTCCATTTTTCTCTTAAAGGATGCTGCTGCAGATAGTAACTGAGAAAGCATCAACACATGTTTAAGAACCCCATTTGAGTACTTTGGGAGGCGGAGACCGGAGGATCCGGGTTCGCGGCCAGCCTCAGCTCTCTCTCTCTCTTTCTCTCTCCCTGTCTCCCTCTCTCTCTCTACTTAGTGAGGCCCTCCGCAACTTTGTGAGACCCGGTTTCAAAATAAAGGATAAAAAATAGGGCCAGGGGTGTAGCGCGGAGGTAGAACGCTCCTGCGTTCAATCTCCAGTACCACACACACAAAAAAAGAACCCCATTTGAATTTACCATCTCCCGACAATAAGAAGACTCTGAAAGCTGACCTTCATGATTACTGTGCCAGATGCTGGCTGAGTGCTTATGTACATTCTCCTAATTGATCGTCATAGTGATCAGGTGGGATTGGCACCCCCCTCCCACTTTATAGATTAGGTGGCTGGAACCCCAAGTGCTTGAAAGACTTACCCAAGCAATACAGTGAGCACACGGGGGAAATCGTGGAGGTGGGGGACAGTCTCAGCATGAGGGAAAAACAGAATGATTTTGTGGTTCCATTCCTGGGTCTTCTTGCTTGGGAGATGCAGAGGCCTTGCCAGGGTGAGTTTGCCTGATCGAATGACTGAGTCCCGTGAGGATACTGAGCCTTGCACCTGCAGTGCCAGCCTTTGGTCTAACAGACTCAGTTAGTACCCACTAGGACTGGGGTGCCCCATGGCTGAGGCTTGGAGAAGAGGGAATAAGTTGTTTCATGATGAATCCAGAAATAAGTGTGGAGGAGGTAGACCAGTGGAACCTCTTCTAATTGTTTTTTTTTAATACTAGCTGTAAAGATATAACTTTCTTAGATTTTAAAAGTGAAAATTTACAGTGGCAAAAACATGAGCTAGCATGCTCTCCAGGCATAGTGAGAGCCCCTCTTTTGAGTCTCTCAGGTGACAGCACATTACCAACGGAGCATGCCCAGATACATCGCACTGGGCAGTGTCAGGTTCCTACTCCACACAGGGAAACTCTAGAAAGAGGTGCTGAGCCTGGTGTTCATTGTGGTAAAGGAAGGCCTCACAGGAGGGCCGCCCAAACCAGCTCACAACCTTGTTCCACGGGCATCCCAGGATGCAAATCCAGGAGCTGTGCTTCTGAATATTGCATGCCTAATAAGTTTTAATCTTAATTTAGGGCCATCACATTTTCTACTGTGAATCCAGCTCAACCAATAGTTCCACATGTTATTTGGGAATTTGTGTCAAGGAATATGGATTTTTAGTCCAAAAATGAATCAATGGTCAATCACAGGATAAAACAAGGAATAAAATATATAGATGTAAGCCAGTCAGCAATGATAACATATCATGGCAAAACCTATGGTAGATTGCTTATGAGGAAACTTTATAGCCTCAAACACCTACATTTTTTGAAAGGGAAGCTAAAAATAAACTTATGCATCTTAAAAATTCAAAGAACAAGATAAATCAAGATAAAATTGGAGGAAGCACTAAGATGTTAGTGGAAATGAATGAAATAGCAAATAACTAAGCTATGTATTTGAGGCATGGTTTGCAAAGGTAGAACAAAGTCTGTGTTGTGTTGGGGGTTTTGGCCCCCACATTCCTGGAGTACTCGGCCCAGGTTCTGCCATGTATGCCTTCAGGGGTATGGAGAAGTATTCATTCCAGTCAGATACACATGCTATTTCTGAACAGGCTCCTTCATAAACTCAAGTTGAAATTGAATTGCCATTTTGACAGTGTGAAGAGGTGAGACCTTTGAGAAGTGATGCGGTCATGAGGCGCTGCCTTTATGAATGGATTAACGCTGTTATCATAGGAGTGGGTAGACTGTCTTGAGAGTGGGCTCCTGATAAAAAGTGGGTGAGTTTGGCTAATTCTCTGTCTTGCTTGCCCTTCTACCGGGTTGTGATGCACCATGAAGGCCCTGGCCATTTTAACCTCCAGATCTGTGAGCCAAATCAGTCTCTCTTGTTTATAAACTACCCTGTCTTTGATATTCTGTGCTAGTAGCAGAAAACAGACTGAGACATGGGCTTCCATCAGTGTCTGAGCCTGCTGTCCTGCTGAGCTTGATAATACTAACGGCAATCATGGTAGTGTCAGCAATTGCTGTATTTACTGAGCACTTACGAGCAGCCTTGCTGCATTAACTTATTAATCCTTACATCATCCCTATGAGGTCAATATATTTTCCACTATCTGTAACAGTAGACATGAGGCTTAGTTTAGATAAGTTTCATTTAGTTAACAGTTATTTATTGAGTGTACTTCGGGCTGGGCAGTCTTCCCAGTGCTGAAGATGCAGTACTGAGAAAAGCAGATCAAGTTCCCTGTCTTCATGGAATTTCATTCTTGTGGCAGCTGCCCAAAGTTACCTTGAGTTGAATTTAGAGGTTGGCCCAGGATTTTAGTTACTTTCAACCTGCCTCCATTAATACTGGAGGCAACAAGTCAGATGTGGTGGCGCATGCCTATAATCCTAGTTCTTGGGAGGCTGAGACAGGAGGATCACAGGTTCAAGACCAACCTCAGCCACTTAGGGAGGTCCCTCTGCAACTTAGTGAGACCCTGTTTCAAAATAAAAAAATAAAATAGGGCTAGAGGTGTAGCTTGGTGTTAGAATGCCTCTGGATTCAACCTCCAGTACTAAAGAAATAAAGAAATTGGAGGCAACAGAGGGAGGAGCCAGTTTTTAGCACAGCCATGCCCTGACCACATGACCTCCTGACCCCCATGTGCACCTGTTTCACTGGGATGCTGACACCTCAGGGTGGTGATTCATTAAAGGTACAGCACAGTGACTGACACATGCAAGAGCTGAGCAAATATCAGCAAGTTCTAGGGCAGTTCACATTTGCTTTATTATTACCTGATTCTGACTTCTTTCAACTCTCCATACACATTCCTGAGCCAAAGGCCCAGCATCTCTGTGTAGTAAAGAATTTAACAGTACCCAAAAAGAAGTCTGGCCTTTGTACTTGGTTTCTGGGAGGTTATATCTAAGCCTTTGAAATTTCACGCCTGATAAGAGTGTCTTTGTTTCTTTGAGGGCATTAGGTATTGCTGGAGAGTGTGGCTGAAGGCTGGTCACACTTAAGAGTCTTAGAGTGGGGAAGGATCAACAGTGTGATGCAGGTGGGGATGGGTGGGGATGTGGAGGGGTTGGGTTGCACAGTATCAGTCAACCTCTAGAGGGACTGGAGATTGAGATTAACTATGTAGGCAATCGGTTAATTATGTCTGTATGGAACCTCAATAAAACCCTGAACACTGGAGCTCAGGTGAGCTTCCTAGTTGATAATACTCCATGTGTGTTGTTGTCCGTAATTGCTGGGAGAGTAACAGTGTTCTGGTGCCTCAGGAAGAGGCAGCTGGAAGCTCTGTGATTGGTATGTCTCCTGAATCTTGCCCTTCATCCCTTGACTGATTTAGTCTGTGACCTTTCCCCTGATAAGCCATATGAGTGAAATGTCTTCCAGTGGGTTCTCTGAGTCCCTCTGATGAATCATCAAACCTAAGTATGGCTTTGGGAACCCTTTCAATTTGCAACTGCTGTCAGAAGTCTTTCAGATCACACCCTTAAACTTTGCAATTGTCTAATTTTAACCCCCTTGAAAATAAAACTACCCAGGTCTCATTTGGGAAGAAGTTAGACAAAGACTGTCCGTAATCCCTATAAGGTGTATACAAAACTGACAAATAGGAGGAAAAAAAGGGAAATAAGCCTAAAATAGTAACAAAATGCAAAGGCTGATGAGTATAAAGCTCTAGTGGTGACCAAGGAGGGGTGTGCTTCATGAATAGAAATAACAGGGTCACAGACAAGTGCTAAAACCAGCACTTAGAGGCTCAGGGCTCTGCCTCTGGCAAGGGTAAAGGTGTCCCTTGGGGTCCATAGGATAGCGACCTCCTCCACTCAGAACATTTACCTTACTTCTTTGATTATTTATTCACATTCTTCATCATTCTAAAGGGATTTGCAGTCACTTGAATGGACATATAAATATTCTGGTCTCCTCCCATTCTTTAAAAAAGTAAGTGAGGAAATGAAGTGAAAGAGGAAGGGAGGAGGTGAGTTAGCAGGATAGGAGAAAAGAGGAGTTGGGTTAAGATTAATACCCAGAGTACATGCCATAATAATCTTCTGCATATATTCAGTATGTTGTTTAAAGCCTCTGTGTCCTTATCTATTTATTTATTTGCTTAGTTACTTTCTCGTGCATTTGTCTAGCTTGCTTCATCCGGCTTTGACATTTCATAGCACTAAGAGGCTGCTCCTGTAATAGTTGCTGTCAGTTTTCTCCTGCTTTCCTGATGGATTTTGCTCTACACTTTGATGCCATGTAACTCATTTCCAAAGGTTCGTGATTATTAGGTCTTCATTATGAGCTGTACTTTCTATCTATGGAAAGTAACCTTTCCTCTGCTTAATGCATTTGCCTTGGAGTCTACTTTGATACTAAAATGGCTGCCCCTGAGTTATATTCATTTGTGGACAGCCACTATAACCTTGAGTAAGCTTTTAATTTTAATGTTTCCGTTTCATTTGGTTCTGATGCTGTCTTATAAAAGCAGCATATATTTATATTTTGTTTTCAGCCCAATGTGAGAAAATTCAGTTTTAAGAGGAGACTTGAAAACAGTTGCATTTTTAACAGAGTGAAGTTTGATGTTTTCTTGTACCCATATTAACGTATCTGAAATGGAATTCTGGATTTCCTCCACCCATTTGCCCATGTTTCCACCACTCCCTCAAAAGAAAATTCCCTCCATCTTCCTTACCTCCATAGATTGCATTACCAGACACCCCAGTCATTGTGTATTTATGAGCGAATGTGGGTCTGATTTTCTAGCAAGCATCTTTTCTTCAAGAAGCACCAACAATGGATTCTGTGAGTGGGAGAGGCATTTGCATAGACTGGCTACTTTGTTGGGTGTGTGGGAGTGGAGCAGCCTGGAGGGACACCCTGTCACTGCCAATTGGGAGGAGAACTTTCTTCCATGTAGCCACTGTGCTGTGTTTCATTTTATTAAATCCCCTTTCTCAGTGTCTGCTGGAGAGCTCTTGAGTTGGTTTGCTTTGTGCCGCTTCTCTTTTGGAGGTCACCACACTTGTGTTAGGAAGTTTCCTCTGCACATCAAATACTTTCTTTAGAGAGAGCACTTCATTGGTTTTGGCATGAGGTCAAAAGCCTCCACTTCCAGCAGCTCTGTTTCTTTTTGGGGGAAGATACTGGGAAAGAATTATCTCCATAACTATCTATGCAAGAGGCAGGTTTTAAACCAATTACCTTGATGGTGTCCTGGCCAATCTGTGTGTGTTGGTGTGTGTTAGAGATAATTCTGGAATCTTCTAGAACAAATTTTGTGTATCTCTGTTGTTTGGGCAGTTGGCTATCATTTTTGCTACTCTGATTTCTCTGTCAATCTAATTTTATCTGGTTTTCATTTTCCCAATAATTCAAAATTAATTTGGGGATCATTAAAGGCGATATCTTGTTTTCAAACATTCTTCTTTTTTTCATGGTACTACCAAATTTCTTGGGAAGAAGGTAGATCCTATGTTTCTCTTTGTAGATGTTTAAGACCATTGTTTTTTGGATTCTATTGGGAATATAAAATGATAAATTGAGAACCGTTCTCTTTACCCCCCATGGATTATTAGTCTTAAAGGACCGTTTTTTCCTCTAGCCTTCCTGTTGCTCACAGAGTCTGCCTAGGCCTATGTGCCCCACCCATCTCACCCCACTCTTTGCCTTTTTCCATTTACCTCCTTCACTGCAAAGCCACTTAGTCATGGAATTTTGCCAAGAAAACATTTAGCTCATTTTTGACCAGGTACAGGTCACAGAAAGCTCACCGCTGGGCTAGGAAGGTTGCACATGCATTCCCTGAAACTGTCACTTTTATTGGAGTTTTATTCCTCCGAGGCTGCGAGACACCACCCAGTGCCCTTTCCAAGTCTTTGGCAGTGGTGGTCTTCAAGTGGTAGTATTTGAGTCGAGAAGAAACAAAAATATAAATACTGAATCATTCTTTTCTACATTGTTGTCAAACACGTGAATAATCTAAGTAAAGGATGAGTATAGTTTTTCTCCAAAGTAAGCTCTTTCTCATGATGTTTAAGGGATGAGGTAGTTGAAAGTAAACTCTACAAGGTCATATGGTATTCATTAGGAAAGGCATAAAAGACAAAGACCTGCAAGATGAGGTTTGTTGTCTCTAATCTCTAGGCATCTTGCAGGGAATCACACTTAAAATTGCAATGAAATGTACATAACATAAAATTTATCATTTAACCATTTTTAGGCAAACAGTGCAGTGGTGCATAATAAATCTACATTATTGTGCAACTCTCACCACCCTCCATCTCCAGAACATGTTGCATCTTCTCAGTTTCAAACTCTGTACCCATTAAATGGTACATTTGGAATACATTTTGGCTATTCTCTAGGGAAGGGACTTCGGCAATGTCACAACTTCTTGTTATTAACCCTTCTAATGCACATTGATAACACCCTTATTAATGGAAGAATAAGATTTTTGGGCTCGCCGGGCATGGTGACACATGCCTGTAATCCCAGTACTTGGGAGACGGAGGTAGGAGGATTATAGACTCGAGGCCAGCCTCAGCAACTTGGCAAGACTCTCAGAAACTTAGTGAGACCCTATTTAAAAATAAAAAATAATAAGCCGGGCATGATGGTGCACACTTGTAATCCCAGTGCTTAGAAGGCTGAGACAGGAAGATTGCAGGTTGGAGGACAGCCTCAGCAATGTAGTGAGACTCTTAGCAACTTAGTGAGACCCTATTTCAAAACAAAAAATAAAAAGAGCTGGGGGTGTAGCTCAGAGATAGAATGCCTATAAATGTTTGGGCTCCAGTGTCACAGAATCTGAGGTCAGATACTGTTTTTTAGGTTAGTGTTGAGATATACATTTGGGACAGTAGGAGTCTGTGGGAGACTATAGTTCTTCCAATAGGAAGGACCCTGTGGACAATCGGGTTCAGGTCAAGCACCTACCACTAGGTCATTGGAATATCTCTTGGTCTCAGCTAGCTCAATGCCAAGTGTTTTCCAGCAAGATCTTCAGGGAACATTTCAGATAGCTCTACCTATTTCTCCAGAGATAAGAATTCCTAAGGACCTGTACGATTTGGCCAATAAGAGGACTATCTTTAATAGGTCCCATTCAACCTTGACAATCTATGAATCTGTGATTTAATGCAATCTCTTTGTATAGTGCAGGTTATTATGTGCTTATTGATTTAATTTTATAAACTTTTATTTTGACATAAGTTTAGACTTGCAAAAAAAGTTATAAAGATAATACCCAGAGTTCCTATATAACCATGGAAGAATAATGCCCTTTTCCCCAAATGCCCATGTCCTAGTCCCTAGCACCTGTGAATTTGTTACCTTTGTAGGCAAAAGGGACTTTGCAACTATGACTGAATTCAAGTTCTTGAGGTGGGGATATTATTCTGGCTGTTCTATGATGAGCCCAATGAGAACAAAGGGGTACTTATTAGAGAAAGAGGGACATCGTAGAGCTACAGGGAGAACTGATATTATGCTGCTGTCTTTAAAGATGGAAGTGGATAATGAGCCAAAAATGTGGGCAGCCTATAGAAGCTAGAAAAGGAAACGAAACATGTTGTTCAATGGGTGCAGAGTTCAGATTGAGAAGATGAAAAAGTTTCAGAGATGGATTATGGTGGTCGTTGCACAATAATATAAATGTATTAAGTACACGCTCCACCTAAAAAGTGGTTAAAATGGTAAATATTATGGTAGGCATATTTCATCATAATTTTCAAAAAGGCAAAGAAAGAAGAAAGGCAGATATGATTTTATCTTGATTTTAGCCCAGTGATACTTCTGACCTCTAGAACTATAGGATGATAAGTTTGTATCATTGGTCATAAGCTTGTGGCGATAGGAAACTGATATAATACTCTTTATTCTGTTTTTTCTAATGTGAAAGTCTTACATAAACATGGTACAGTTATTAAAACTAAGAAATTAACATTGATACAATACCATTAACTAAACTTCAACATTACTCCGATTTCTATTTTTTTCCACTAATGTCCTTTTTCTGTCTCGTGATCCAATCCAAGATGCCACATTGCTTTTAGTTGTTGTGTTTTCTTAACCTGCTTCAATCTATCAGAGTTTCTCAGTCTTCCATTTTTATAACCTTGTCATTTTTGAAGAGTACTGGTCTTTCCTAGAATATATGTCAATATAGGTTTGTCTTATATTTTCCCATGATTAGAGTGCAGTGTGGATTTGAGGACATACACCACAATGGTGATGTGCATTTCTTATCACATGTCACAAGGCATCATATAATAGATATTTATTTTGCTCTTGGTGATGTTAACTTGGATTAACATCATGGCTACAATGTGATCATTTTCGCTTTCCATAATCTATTCTTTATAAATGCTGCAGTTTTGTTTCACAATCTTCATTAGCGAAGGTATGCAAGAATTTTAAGAGTCAAGAAAGTTAGTTGTGAATGGCAGGCAAGTCACTTCCTAGTTTTTAAAAACAGAAGAAAGTTATTTCATCTCCACGATTCTCTGGCCTTCATCTGGAAAACTGAGAGAACAATGTCTCCTATCACTGTCCTGAGGATTAAATGGGATAGCACATCTATATGTCCAGCAAATATTTATTAAGTACCCACAATTTGTCTGTAATCATGTTAAGTGAAAAGATGCTATTGGTAGGTATCAACGAATGGTGATCCAGACCTTGACCACATGGAGTCCACAAGATGACAGGCAAGATGAATTATTGAGTGAGAAGTCACAGTAAAGCATTATGCACATTACAGATGCAGAAGTACAGAGTGCTGGGAGGATGCACAATATGAGAGTCTCTTGCAGATATCAGGAAATTCACTTAGCACAATGCATGGTAGATAAATGATAAGAGTATATGAATAGGCTTGCGTTCCCTTCCCTTTCCTGTGCCTGAATGTTCCCCTAGTCTCTCAAACTAACAGGGTCAGATAATAACAAGGTGTCATTCCTTTGTCCCTGCAGGTTGCAGCAGAGCCTACAAAGTGCTAATGTGCATGATGGCTTGTGGAGCCGGAGCCCCTTGTGTGCAGCTGTTTCCTAAGTGTACAAGACAGTTGAGCTGTTTCTCGCTTGGCACTTGTCGTGAGCCTGCTGTTGACATTAGGGAAATGCCACTTTAGCACATCAGTCTTTTCACCACATACTAATTGCCAGAGATGCAATCCACCTCAGAAACATCTGAGTTTGCAATGTGTTCACATTTTCACAAGCATTTCTCAAGGGTGTTTTACCCATGTGTATTACAGTCTGTTTCACCTCCAAAGGAGAGACTGGCCTTTCTAAGAACTGTTGAGGTATGTCCACGTAGCAGTCAAAAGTAGATTCTTCAATTTTCAAATAAAAACAGAATTTTTTAAATATTTAACAATAAATTCTTGCATATTCATCACTGAGATTCAGCAGTTATCAAGATATGCCACGTTTGTTTCATGTATCCCCTTTCCTTCTTTACTTCTTGGATAAAACATTTTGAAGCTAAATTTCAGACATCACATTACTTTCACCTCTATTTTCTTTGTTATGTAGCCCTAAAATATACATACCTTTTCTTACATAATGACAAGCCATTTTCAAGTCTAATAAATTTCAATATAATTTGTTGGTGTCTTCCTCTGAGGATAAAGTGTTTGGGAATGCCCAGCAATCTCTGTCTTACAGTTAAGTACAATGTTGGCTGCCAGTGGAGATACAGGTTGTGACTTTCTCACTTATCTTCTATCCATGAAAAATCACTCTTTAAATTCTGACAGTGCCTTAGAATCTTCTACATCTATCACAGCTTTGGAAAAGAAGAGTTATTCAGCAACTGTGGGCCAAACTGGGGCAACTTGGGGCTGTGTATCCTGAATGCACGAGAAATAGAGTTCCTAGAAGGCAAAAAATCCAAACCAAACCAAAATACAACAAACAATAAATATTTCTATAAGTTGAAGGGGATGGGAGGATATCAGGAAGATAACAGGGGTTTTTCTTGTCCCCATAGGATTCTGTTGTTCTTTAGAGAAAGACCAAAAATGTCATTGATTCTAAACAGGTACAATACAACTCAGTAACACAAGATTAAGCTGATTGCATTGGGAGTAAACATAGACCCACTAATTGCGTGGCTTTCTAAAACATCACGTGTGTTCCAGACATAAGGGTAGCAAGATAAAATGTCCAACAAACTATTTAGCATGCTACCAAATGTCACTGTTTTTGACTATTGTGTAAATTTCAGGAAAGCTGAAATCCATTCTTCTTTTCACCCAAATTATTGGACTAAATGAGGTTTTTAAACTCTATGGAATCTAAACTTTATGCAATCTCCTGCATTTGGTGACAAAACAGAGGAGAACTATTGACTGACTAGCCATCCACACCTTAACCCATGCAATTTCTCTTTACATTTTGCTCCTCCCTTTATGATTCTATGACACAGCATGATTCCATGGTCAAAAGAGGCTGGATACTTACCTGGCAGGGGAGATACCATGATCACGAAGGTGGTTTTCCCGGGGTGAGGCTTATCCATTGCACTCTGGATGTGCTGACCCCTGCGATTTCCCCAAATGTGGGAAACTCGACTGCATAATTTGTGGTAGTGGGGGACTGTTCGCGCTCTCCCCTGATTAAAAAAAAAGAGGCCGGAAACCACAAGTCTGGTAGGCAATTGCTGGACGTCTAATAGGAGAAGGTTGTCTTAGGCAGTTCTCAATTGATTCCCTTCAAAGAACAGTTGAGGGAGGAGGACATAAGTCTCTTTCTGTTTCCATGGATCTGGGCTGTCCCAGCATGTGGGAGCACTGTGACAATCAGACCAGTCTCCTGCTACATGACTTCATCCCAAGGCAGGCATGTGGCTGGATGCCCAACTTGAAATTGATGCACCGAGGAACCTCAGCTCATCTCTCGGCAGGAGGGAGGGTGTGATTGAGCGTTGCCCAGCTGTGGACTTCTCATCGGAGCAGGACCCCATGACCAGTCATTCCATTTAGCTGGCGGCTGAATAAGCCTGTTAAGCAATGCCCCAAAGTGCTCACTGTCTGGGTCAAACAAGAAAATTATGGCTTTCATATGTATACGCTGGTAGTTTCTCCTGTTATTTACCTTAACAAAGCAACTCAACACAATTAGTGCAAACTACCAAAGGCTCCTGGTTATATTTAGCTAACGGATTCCGTTTAAGGAGCAAGTAGCTAATGATCTGAAGCACAGATTGCTCTCTCAGAAGCCCTAATAAGCTGGAAATCACAAGGAGATGAAGCGCTGAGCATTTGCCTGGCGGGGAGTGATTCAACCTGGAAATGCACCAACAGGTTCCACTCAGTGTCCTCGACCATCTCACGCAGAGATGCCCTGGAATCAGGAGGACCCATGGGACTTTGCCCCTCTTGAGTTTTCATCTATCCATTTTTTAAATTGTCAGATCCCAGATGTGGGCTTCACTGGGTTTGAGGTGGTTAGTGGGGCCCTACAGAATTTCATAAAGAAGGATAAGGATCCTGGGGCTCAGTGGTACTGAAGGGACTGGCCTACTGTAAGATGCTTAGACCCTAGAGAGGCAGTACTCGGGAGGACAGTGGTGGCAGAGCTTTAAGAAGTGGGAGCTGAATGAATAACCTGGTGCATGCGTCCTGTCAACTACAGAGGAATGTGGATAAGTAGAATGTAGGACAAACCCCAAAAAGCATGGGGTTGGCAAGTCCAGGACCTGGAGGGTTTTTGCACAGGAGAAAGAGCAGTACTTAGGGGTTCAGGCAGACTGCAGTTTAACTCAAGCTCTCATTCATTTGGAGCAATGATAGAATGTTCTCAGCCTCAGCTTTTCATTTCTTTCTTTCTTTTTTTTTTTTTTGTGGTACCGGGGATTGAACCCAGGGTGTTCTACCTCCAAGCTACACCCCCGGCCCTATTTTTTTATACTTTATTTTGAAACCGGGTCTCACAAAGTTGTGGAGGGCCTCACTAAGTAGCTGAGGCTGGCCGCGAACCCGGATCCTCTCATCTCTGCCTCCCAAGTGCAAGGATTACAAGCATGCGCCACCACGCCTGGCCTCAGCTTTTCATTTCTAAAAGGGAGAACTGATACAGTTGTTTCTCCATATCTGTGGGTTGCCAATCCACAGATTCTGCTTGCCTAGCATGTACAAGGCCCTAGGTTCCACCCCCAGCACCAATAAATATAGAATATAGGACCTATAGCATAGGTCCTATGCAAATGCTATGCTATTTTATATAAGGGCCTTGAGAATCCACAGATTTTGGTGTCTGTTGGGGTCCTGGAACCAATTCCCCCATAGATACTGAGGGACAACTGTCATGCCCATCCCATATGATTGATGTGCCAAGTAAATGTAGTCATGTTAGGAAGAGAAAGCTTGACACATGGACACAATCAGCAGCAGATCAGTACTTTGGTCTTTGTCATCATTGCCGTGGTACCTGTTCTGGTGACTCGACCAGACATTAGTTAATGATAGAGCATCTTTTCACTACACTGTGTTCTTGCCCTTTACTGGGGAAGAGACGTGGATTCTAACTGCAAATGTTTTCTTGGGCACTGGTTAGATATTTTAACTTTCTAGAAAGACTTGTTGCAAATACTTTGAGTAATATTTTTGATCCTACACCAGGATGGTACAGGAAGCCACATTCTCTAACTCAGTGTCTCTGAGATGGGAGCGTATTCAGGGTGAACCAGCGGCAGTCTTACCTATATATTTAGGCAGGTGTCTTCGAGAACTGACATTTAGGGAGAATTATGTGCCAGTCTCTGTGATGTGTGTACATATTCTTATTTAATCTTCACATCATCTTTAAGAAGTTATGACTACATATTCCTTTTATTTATTTTTTTACAGAAAAGACTGAGGGTACTTGCTCACATCTAGAGTAATTACCATTGGTTTTTCATGGATGCTCTAAATCTTTTGTACTTCTTAGTTTGACAATTACCTATTTTGTAATCCTGCATTTCTAATAAAAAAATCTTAAAGCCAGCAGCACCACCACATCCCCTTGCTGCCAGGGTTCAGGCATCTGGCTTAGATTCCATCAAATCAATGTGAATCATTGGGGCAACATCAGGATCTGGGGTACCTACTTTGTGCTGGGAAGAGGATCCAAGGGGATGTGGTTGTGGGTTCCTACTGCAGTAACTTCCTCACCAGAACTAGTGTGATTATGGATAATATCAGCCAAAGCTCAGCCCAGGACCTGTTGCCCCTTCCTTTTCAAAGAGTACATGATTTTTCTAAAATCCTTGAAAACAATTTCCCACTGTCTACAACTCAGAACCTTAACTGAGAATCCAGTTTGGGCACTGGTCTTTATTTCTCTACAGCTTGTTGCAGCTGAGAGGAATCAACGCCTGCTGCTCACATCTCCTGCTGCTCCCAGTGGCCTCCTCTTTGCAGACTCAGGTTGGGCAGAGGCCAGCAGTCTTGCCAGTATCCACCTCCCTGCCTGGTAACTATCAAACCTTTGTGCTGAAAACTCCAGGAAACTACTGCTATCCCTTTCCTGGGCAGTTAGGTTCCTGTGTTTATAAAATCCTAAAGACACTGTAGGATTCCAAGGCTGTGCATCATAGTACCCCATTGTGATCTTTTGTTTTGGGAGCACTGCTACATTAACTACCATGATATTTTTCTGCAAGGTTGGTGGAATATAGTAACCCCTCACATCCTCAAGGGATACATTCCAAGACTCCAGTGGATGCTTGAAACCGTGGATAGTACCAGGCCCTACATATATGAAGTAACTAAGGGTGAGTAGCATATATAGTTTTATATACTGGGCAAAGGGATCATTCATGTCCCTAATGGGATGGCATGAGATTTCATCATGCTACTCAAAACGGATTGCAATTTAAAACATGAATTATTTATTTCTGGGATTTTTTTTACATTTACTATTTACCAAACATGGTTGACCTAGGATAACTAAAATGGTGAATAAGTGGGGAACTGCTATAGGTCCTTTGCAACTCGCTGGCTTCTCCAGTCCCAGCCGCATCATCTGCCATCATTTGGGGCCAGCCACAGCTCAGAGCTATGAAGAACACTGCAACAATGTGTTGTGTGAGCCCTTAATGATAAACTGGTTGATGTCTCTGGGTGCTGAAGATTTCAGGTGCCCATTCATTGGTCTTGTTAGCTCCAATTCTGTATCCAGCTTGTTAATAGAATATTTAGCCGGTTGTGGTGGCGCATGCTTGTAATTCCAGTACTTATTTTGGGAGGCAGAGACCGGAAGATCCGGGTTCGTGGCCAGCCTCAGCTCGCTCACTCTCTCTGTCTCTGTCTCTGTTTCTCTCTCTCCCCATCTCTCTCTCTCTACCTAGTGAGGCCCTCTGCAACTTCGTGAGACCCAGTTTCAAAATAAAGTATAAAAAATAGGGCCGGGGGTGTAGCGCGGAGGTAGAACGCCCCTGCGTTCAATCCCCGGTACCGCAAAAAAACAAAAACAAAAACAGACTATTCATTGACTGAACAGATCCTGTGATCCCATCTCCTTCACAACCTTTTAGTTTATAAGGGTATCCAGCTTAATAATTCCCCTTCTAAAGATGTTAGCCTCCTTTCGCTGTCATGTGGCGGAGTACCAGAAGTAAAATAAAAAAGTCAGTGTGCAAAATAGAGGAAACAAGACCTTCCTTTGAATAATTTCTTAAAGTCTTTTCCAACTTACTTATCATTTTTAGCCTGTTCATATTTCTACTTATTGTGTCAATTGTTAGCATTTTATGGTCTTATGGGAAATTAACTTTTCTGTTGAGATTTTCAATGGCATTATATTACGAGTGTGCAGGGTATTCACTTATAATTTAAAACAATATCTTGTATATAGCTGACTATATTGTATTTCTTTCTAATTTTGTTGATTTATGTTTTTTGTCTTTTGCCTTGATTAGTTTCAGTATGACTTTATCTCTTTTATTAATGTTTCCAGAGAACTAAATTTTAGATTCATTGATCTTACTATTTTTTGTTTGTTTATGTCTGCTTTTGTTTGCTGTTGTTCTGTTATTTTCTTTTTTCTCTTTAAAATATTTAAGTGGAATGATTATCACCATCATTTATGATTTTTAATTTTTATGTTATATAATCATTTAATTCTCTAATTTAACAAACTTCGAGGCCAGGATCCCATAGGCTTTACTATTTTAAAAATTATTTAATTATCTTACAACTTTAAAATTACAGATTGTCCATTTTCTGTTGCATAACAAAATACCTGAGTCCAGGTAATTTATAAATAATAAAGGTTTATTTAGCCCACAGTTTTAGAGGTTGTTTTAGTCAATATTCTCATTGTGTAATCCAAAACAACTGACCATATAACTTAGAGAAAGGAAGATTTATTTGTTCACAGTTTTTGGAGATTTCGTGGTTTGGTCCACTTGAGGCAGGGGTCTGTGGAACTCAGGGCATGGTGGCAGTAAGAAGAGATAGGGAGAGGGCAAGGACTCTGCTCTCACATCATAGGGGATGGAAGCCAGAAAAGGCAAGCAAGCAAGCAAGCAAGCAAGGGTATTCAAAGACAAAAGCACAGTCTCTAAGGCCACACCCCACGGACCCACCTTCTCCAGCTGTACCCCACCTGTCTGGGTTACTGCCCAATAAATCCATTACAATGGATTTACACACTGATTAACTCTCATAACTTAATTATATCAACTCTGAACATTAATGCATGAGCTCTTCAGGGTACATTCCACATCTAACCATAACATTCTTCCCCTGACCCCTGACGAGCTCATGCCCATTTTGGAATGCAAAATGCATTTAGTCCATCTCCAAGAGGTCCTATATTCTCAACAATTCCAGCATTGCTCAATAGTTCCAAATTCTCCGAAACTCAATGTGAACTCTTGGCTATGAGCCCCTGTAAAAGAAAATAAAAAGCAAGTTACATGCAGCCAATGTACAGTGGTACAGAGTAAAATTTGCATTCCAAAAGTGAGGAATAGGGCCATAGAAAGAAGGAATGGGAATAAAACAGGATTGAAATCCAGTAGGGCAAGCATTTGATCCTGTAGCTCTGTTTCTGGCATCTGGTGCACATGGTAGTGAGACATGATCTCCAAAGGGCCTTAGTAGCCCTGCCTCTGTGACTTGTTTGATTGCAAGGAACAGCATACTAGCTTTTATAGCCTGGATCCATCACTTGCATCTTGAAATCTTTCCTCCTGGTCATTCCACATTTCTGGCATTTCTAAATCTCGGAGGCTTTTCTTGCAACCTTGGCTTCACCTTCACAGCTTCAAAAATTGCCCCATTTGGCCCTACTTTTAGGGATTAAGACCCTGCCACAGGTTGCCTGGCTTCCCAGGCCTTCCTTTGAAATCTGGGGGGAAAGACTCCATTACCCCTTTTTGCCAGAAGAGCCAGCATTATGTGACCACTGAAATTGACTACCAGCAGGAATGGTAGTCACACCTTTTCAATCACTACTGCTGGGCCCTTTTCAATCACAGCTACCACTGGGTCTTTTTCATCATTGCCACCACTAGGTTTATCTTAATTCTGGTTGCCACTGGGCTTGTTTTAATCCTGGCTGCCATCAGGCCCTTTTCAATCATAGCTACCATTGCTGGGCCCTTGTTTCCTTGGTTCCTCACTTGGTCTTGAATTGCCCTGACCACATTCCTTTCTTTGTTCCTATGTAAAACAATCAATTCCCTTCAGCCATCTTGCTTTGTTTCACAACAATATCTCTCTGGGCTCCAGCTATACACATGCCCTTTCTGGCTGAACTTCAACTCTATAAAGTCTCTCTGCTTTACTTTATGCTCCCAGAAATTGGTATACAATTTGCTGAATACAGACATCAATATCCATAATAGAGTTTGGATACTTTGTTCTTTTGAAGTCCATTATCTTTAAAGTTGGTCTCACACAAAACTTCAGGACACAGGAAAAATGCCAATAAGTTCTTTGACAGACTGTGACATGTGTGGCCTCTACTCCATTTTCCTATGGAGTCCTCTTTGCTTTTGGAAATCTCCTGAGCACAGTCTTTACTGTCTGCCTTTCAAGCCACATTCTGGTCTTTCCAACTTCCTCTCACAAACCTTTTCCAAAGACTCACAAAACACATGGCCTTATTTAGATATAGTAGTAACCCCATTTCTCTGATACTAATTTCTGTCTCAGTAAACATTCTCATGGCTATAATCCAAAACAATTGACCACACAATTTAGAGGAAGGAAGATTTATTCGTTCACAGTTTTTGGAGATTTCATGTTTTGCGCCACATGAGGTTGGGGTCTGCAGAACTCAGGGCATGGCAACAGGAAGCAGAGAGAGGGAGAGAGCAAGGACTCTGCTTTCACATCATAGAGTATGGAAGACAGAGAAGGAAAGAAAGCAAGGCTATTCAAAGACAAAGGCACAATCCCTAAGACCACACCCCCAGGGATTCACCTTCTCCAGCTACACCCCACCTGCTTGGGTTACCACCCAGTAAATCTATTACAATAGATTTACACACTAATGAGTTTACAACCCTTATGACTTAATTATATCAATTCCAAACATTAATACATGAGCTCTTCAGGGGGCATTCTGCATCTAACCCATAACAGAGGTCAAGAGCATTGTGTCAACATCTGCTCAACATCTGGTGAGGGCTCACTTGGTGCATCATAACATGGCAGAGGGCATCACCTCACATGGCAAGACTGAGCAGATGTGCCAGCTCTTCTCCCAAGGCCTCACCTAAATACCATCAACATATAAATTGGGAGATTAATTAATTTTCTAACACATAAGCTTTCAGAGGGCACATTTGCTATAGTTTGGATCTTGAATGTCCTCCAAAGACACATGTATTGAAGGCTTGGTCACCAGCCTATGGTGCTGTTGGGAGATGATGGAACTTTTGGGAGATGGGACCTAGGGGGAGGAAGTTAGATCATTGGGAACATACCATTGAAGGGGATATTAGGACCCTGGCTCTTTCTCTTTTGCTTCCCAGCCACCATGATGTTAGCAGTTTTGTTCTACTACACATTCCCAACATGATGATCTGACTTGCCACAGGCCCCAAGACAATGGAGCCAACTGATCATGGACTGAAACTCTGAAACCATGAACCAAAATAAGCCTTTCCTCCTTATAAGTTGTTTATCTCAGGTATTTTGTTACATCAATAGAAAGCTGACTAACACAATGTTCAATCCATAGTACTATTTTCTGTATCACTTTCCTTATATATACTATGTAGTGAAACATGAAAGTTAAAAATGTGGCTTTGTCCTAAGATTGGCCGGGTTAGAATCCTGATCCATATGCTAAGCAATATGTGACCTTAAGGGATGTGTGATAAAGGCAGGGTGGGGAATCCATGTTAAGGGTTTGGTTTAAACCATTCCATATATGTTTGTAGCAAAGTCCCGTTGGGCATACCCAAGAGTCTCTGAATATTTGAGGGTGGGGGTTCCTGCAAGCACAGGAGCTATTCCACAGTTAATGTTATACTCCCATATCCACTGCTTCTGTTTTTGATATTCCCTCTTTTTTTGGTATTTGTGCAGATGCCTTTCTTTATGGAGTACAACTTTCTTCCACCTATGCAATTTCTTCTACACTTGGTATAAATTATTCATCCCATAGACTACTCCACGTCTTTTCATTCTGGTCTGTCTTTTGTTGTGGGTAACATGTTTTTAGCTTTTTCTTAGCAAAGGATGGAACATAAATATTTTTTGTTTTAACAATTAAAGTGAGTATTTGAAGATATTAATGAACATTAATCCTCTGGGTGTGGCAAAATACAATAATTTTAAACTCCTTTTGAATATGAAAAGTTCCTATTTTTTAGATAATTTCTGTGACTCATTCTTTTCCCATTTTTTATTAATTTAGCTAGTGACTTAAATTATTCAATATTTTCTTGCATGGTACGTTTTGTTTCACGATCAGTACGGTTGGACTTATTAACAAAATCCCTTGACTTCTGCTTATGTTCATCTTAATTTTGTTTCCAATTGGACAGTTTCTTTACCTGCTTATAAAAATGGTCTCCAAGGCAACATTGCTCTAATTCAACCCTTAGCGTTCTGGGTAATTGGTTGACATATTTCTGAAGTTTTACGTGGAAGCTTGCCTCTCTTTACATATCAACACTGGCTGGACTCAGCAGTGGAGACATTGTGTCACATCTTTTTCCCTCTATGCTTCTGAAAATTAAATTAGATCAGTTATAAAATTTTGTGTTCCTCTTATGATGGTTAATTTTATGTGTCAACTGAACTGGGCCAATAGGATACCTAAATATCTGGTCAAACATTATTTCTGGGGTTGTCTGTGAGGGCCTTTCTGGAAGAGATTAGCATTTGAATCGGCAGACTGAGTAAAGTAGCAGGAGCTATCCTGCGTTAATGTGCCTGGGACTTTGTTCTGTTCATCTCCCCAGCTGTATGGCACACCCTGGATCCAGAACCATTGCCCTCAACATAAGATGCTCCATTCTTTCTTATCAGTTCTCTGATGAATTTCACCTTTCTAGAGCGCCACCATATTCCACCCTCTAACCTCTCCTGAGGACCATCAAAGAGACTCTAATAATCCACTATATTTTTCTTGCCCCAAATGTAGTAAGAAGTTTGTATGAGACTCTGATTCATCTGTATCAAAGAGTTTCCTTGTTTTTACATTTTTCCAGATGTGAATGGTTAAGCCTTCGTCTTGTGTCCTCTTTGTCTAGATAGATCTGCTCTCTGCTTCTTCTTTCCATATTTTTTTATGCTGCTGGCAGGGGCTCCCTGACTATACCTTGGCATTTGGTGGTACCTTTCCTATCTTTATTGAAATTGGATATTCTTTCTCTTTCACAACTTTTTGTTTCCTTTAAGTTCTGTTCCAATTATGTCACTTTTTTAACCTTTTCCCCCACCTCAGCAGTCTATTCTCAAACCAACAGCCAAAATGATCCTTTGAAAATACAGTTGTTTCTGGGTATCCCCACAGGGGATTAGTTTCAGAACTTCCCATGGATACTAAAATCTGCAATGCTCAAGTCCCTTACATAAAATGCATAGTGTGTGCATATAACCTATACATATCCTCCTGTATACTTTGAATCATCTTTAGATTGTATACATTTGATATAAATGCTATATAAATAGTTGTCCTACTGCACACATTCAGTAGAGACACAATTATTTTTCCTAAATATTTTTGAACTGAGATTGGTTGAATCTGCAGATGAGGCCCCTGTGGACACAGAAGACTGACCACATGTTTCCTTAAACCCTGCAATCGCTACCCAAGATAAGTCAAATTTCTATCCATGTCTTTGAAAAATTCTGTCCCATTTCTGTCCGATCCCTCAACATTTTCCCCTGGGTATAGAGGATGCTGTGATATGTTGCCCAGATTTCCCTTCTGGAATGAAAGAATTGTGTCCTGCAGCTGTCAGGACATTTTCCTGTGGAATTTATCCACTTATGGAGAAAGATACCTCTCCCAAGTCTATGCCCTTTTTGGGGGGCAGCCTGCATCCCACCACTGGTAGATGGATGGGCATAGAACCTGGCCTCCTTGCCACGATGCAGGCAATACTGAAGAGCCATCCTGACTTGCAGAATCCTTGAGGGGTGGCTGAGTCCTGTGCTGAGACTATATCCTGGTCCAAGTTCTCCTTTTCTTCAACTGTGATCCTTCGCATTTCCTCTTATTAGTATAGATCCCAAGAGTACTCCATATGCAAACATCCTTAAAATCACTTTATTCTCAGAGTCTGCTTCCTAGGGATTCCAGTCTACATCACTTGGTCACTTCCACAGCCCTTGTCCCCCTTGCTTGACTGAAATAAAGCACCGCATTATATCACCCCAGGGCCTTTGCATGGATTGTGTCTTCTGCCATTTTGCTTTTCCCTTTGCATAACATGATGGCGGGCTTCTCACTTCAAATCTCTGCTCCAATGTCCTCTCATCAAGCAACCCTTCATGGCCTTCCTATTAAAGTAAAAACCCTTTTCTCACTCTCTTATTTATTTTTCTTATGACCATCTGACACATTTTTTTTCTGGTTTATTATGTCTTCTGCTACCAGTGTGCACATTCCACGGGAATATTTTGTTTATTACTCTTTCCCCAGTGTCTGGCTCAGCGTAAAAACTGAATAAATATTTGTAGAAACAATGAATAATGAGTGAATTCGATTTGCTTTCCTGCTTTAAGTCTGTAAGCATTTTCTCTTTCCATGCTTCCTCCTCTTGGGCTGTGGTTGGATGGCTGGGCTCTCCACGTAGAGAAGGCATACTCAACAGTCTGTTCCTGCCTCGTTGATTTAGCTGGGGAGGGCGGAATTGGACAGGATTCCTGGAAGGATGCCTGGACATAGCCCATTTTCTCAGGAGAGAGGGGATTAATCTTCTGGCTTGTTTCTTTCTTTTTTTTAAACTTTTTCTCCGCTATATTTGAGCTGTCATATTTCAATACACTGGATGCAGATCTCAGTGTCTGAGGCCCTGTTGCCTTTAACCTCATCACTGTCTGTTATGTGTGAAATACAAGGGGAGGTGCTGAGCTGTCAATCATGGTGATCAGCAGCCCTTTGCCTGGCCTTACTGTACCGTTAGATGCCCTCATTTCAGAGGACCAGGTAGTTACTAGTGAATCTCTCTGATTCACTGGGTCCCTGAATTCATACTTACACACTGTACTCTCATGGTTTGAAATCCTTCTTCATTATAAAAATGAGCACAAGCTAGGTGCGGTGGTACACACCTGTAATCTCAGTACTTGGGAGTATAGATAGGAGGGTCTCGCATTTGAGGCCAGCCTCAGCAACTTAGCCAGACCCTGTTTAAAAAAAAATAAATAAATAGCCAGGCGTGGTGGTGCACGCTTGTAATCCCAGTACTTTGGGAGGCAGAGACCAGAGGATCCGGGTTCGCGGCCAGCCTCAGCTCTCTCTCTCTCTCTCTGTCTCTCTCTCTCTCTCTGTCTCTCTCTCTCTCTGTCTCTCTCTCTCCCTGTCTTTCTCTCTCTCTCTACTTAGTGAGGCCCTCCGCAACTTCGTGAGACCCTGTTTCAAAATAAAGTATAAAAAAAATAGGGCCAGGGGTGTAGCGCAGAAGTAGAACGCCCATGGTTTCAATCCCCGCTACCGCAAAAAAAAAAATAAATAAATAAATAAAAAAGTGCTGGTGTATCTTGGAGGTTGAATGCACCTGAGTTGAATCCCCAGTACACAAACACACACACACACACACACACAAACAGGAGCACAAAGCCTTTGGGGAAGATACAGTACTTCAATTAAGAGCAACTAACATGTGTAACATGTGTAAGTCCTGAATTCGCACTTGTGCTCTGCAGGCGTTGCTGTGTTTGTTTTTTGTTTCCCCACATGGGAACACAAGACCTGCACATTCCTTTCCCATTGTGGGTGGGTTTGAAGGAAGCTATTCACTCATAAATCTCATATCAGGTAAATCTTGATTGTGAAGGGTTGTTTATAGACCCCACCAGAGGTGCCCAGGTAAATGAGCAGTGACTGATTCAATTAACTGATAAGAATCGATTAGCACAGATCCAAGCCATCTTATTTGAACATGAAGCATTGTGTACAAGTAAGCCAGCACCGGGGTGACTGTCATTTCTTGCTGGAGAAAGATGAAGATCCTGTGTGTGCCTCAGCCCAGAAGGTGGCGACATACACATTTAAGGGACAATTGATTTCTAAATGCCAGTGGGCCTTATGCAGGTAGCAATCTGTGAGACTATCCTCTAATTGGCTTTTAGAGCAGAACCCACCATTTCTGTGTCCCGCAGGCCTTCCTCTTTGGGAAGGTCAGGGCGTTAACAGTCTGTGTATCTCTCTGCTGTCCAGTTCAGGGAGGAGAATCCCGGCTCTGCCATTTACAAGCTCTGGCCCTGAGCGTGGCACTTAACCTTGGTTTTGCTCAATATAACTCAGGATGAATAAGGACTCTGTCATCAGGCTCTGAGGACTCAAAGAAATGATGTAGACTAAGTGTGCTACATTCTGAGAGGTTGGCACGTGTCCTCTTTGTCCTAGAAAATGGCACTGGTGGTGGGTAATACAGCCCCTCAGATTGAAATGGCAAGTGGAGAGTGAGCTGGAATTCAGTCCCCACCAGGCAAAAAGCCCAGGGCTTCTATGGCAGACCTGCGCCTACTCCCCTACCACTGTACCTGAGGTCCTGTGCACCTGGAGTCTGTCGACTAGTAAATATGACAGGCATTGCCTCCCAAAGGAGGGGGGCAGGTTTTGGGGTCATGCTGCTCCTTCAGAAGGAGATGAAAGAGAGGTAACCAGGACAGTTTAAGACAGCTTTCAAATGGCCAATAAGTATGCTATGGAGCCACACTGGAAGGAAAAAATGCATATAATTGACAAAGAATTCTTGGAGCTCTGAAGTAGAAGCTTAGCTCTTGAAGCAGGAAGTTTTACCTGCTTGGAAAATTGGATTTGTTACCCTTTGGGATGGTGAAATTCCCGGATGACTTAACAGGGTGTCTGAAATGTGGGCTCCTATGAAGGATGGCCCTGAGCCGTACGCTCTCGGGCAATGGGGACGCGTTGCTATGGAAACCCCGATGCTGGAAGTTCCTCCATGCCTCCGGAAGGCTGTCAATTAGATCCATGCACTTGGGGAGTTTAATGAAAACAGACACTTGTCATTTTTCTAAAAGCCATCTAACATTCTATACATTTAAAATATGTCCAGGGAAGGAAAAGCCTGCGGTTAAGTTTAGCTGTTTATTTTAAGAGAATTCCCTTGTGTGAGTTTGACAGGGCAGATTTTTCCCCCCTCTTCATTAAAGGAGAAAAGTAAGGCCCTCCAGTGTTGAGCAGAAACTCCATTAGGAGAACTGCTTAGGGTGGTTCATGAGAGGCTGTTCAAGGAGAGCCTCAGTCCTACAACCTGTGTTTACACCAATATACTCAGGGACTCCATGAGTATTCATGCCACTCAAACGGCATCTCCTAGAGTTCTTTGGAATCGTGCACCCACAGTGACTGACTGATAGATACTTTTCTTTCAGTGGAGCAACTCAGAAAAGAAACCTTCATTAGACATCACTCTCTTCAAATGTCAGATGCCCAAAAATAAGGAGTCATAATTTTTTGCTTAGACTGACTTGCCACACGAGGTCAGCTTCTGGGTGGGGTCTGACTCCCAGAGAACACAAATCAATAATCAGCATAGAAACCACAGTCAGAAGAAAGGCTGGTTGCAGGACTGGTTATTACTATTTGTTTTCAATTGAATGAGTGTGTGCATGCAAGTATGTGTGTATATATTTACTTATTTTTACCTAAACATGCCATTTTTGAGTTGCAATGTACAGAAGAAACACCATCATGGATATGACTGACCATAAGATGGGAATACTTTTTCAAATGGGGCTGAGAATCCACAATGCCAAGCATATCCAAACAGCTGAAAGTGCATATTTAATTGAATCCTTCTTTGCCCAACCCATTATTCAGCCAAATGACAACTGAAAATCCAGCTCCTTATATTGAGAATCAAAGACTGGCGCCTCCTTGACATCTGAGTGCAGGGCAACCTACTCCTTTTACTTTTCTTAAATGTCAAATCATAAGTAGGTCAACAGAAACTAGAGTATTGTTAGTTCTCCAGTTAATTCTGGTTCATATGAATGTAGCGAATTTTACTACATTTGGTTTTCAGCAATATTTGAAAATTGCATTTTATGGTTCAGATCTGATTGCATCCGGTAATTATCACATCTCTGCTTGTGGCAAAGAAGCGAACAGTATTGATAGGGAAAGGCACTGATGCTACTTGCTCTCGCTGATTGGATTGGGGGTAGTAATTATACAGAACCCCCAAGTATGTGTATTATGTGGCCCTGGGTAAAGATTATTCTAAGAAACCTCTATTTTGTCTGTTTACAATAGCTGTGGTAATTAGCACAATAAAAACAGGAAACAGAATGCCCTAGTCAGATTTCCGTCCCTTCTCTGCTCTCTCCTTGAATGTCGAACACTGCAATGGGTGCTTGGCAGAATGATTCTGCACACCAAGTGCATGTGAGTAGGAAGTGTTGCACCTGATTGGAACTAAGACTTAACATGGGCTCTGACATTCACTGACGGTCTAATCTTGGGAAAGTCACTTTTACTGTCTGTCTTTCAGTTTCACCATCTATATTATGAGAGAGCCGAACTGAACTAATTGAGTACAGGGTTCCTTTGTGATTCTCCTACTTAGACGCCTGCCATGGTCTGAAGGAGCTGAGCAAATATCTCAGCCCTGGCTGAGCAGGTAAGACCCAGTTCCCTTGTCAGCAAGATTTGTGCTCCAGCTTCCCAGCCCAACTATGAGCATAGTTGAGGACTAGAATGTTTGCTCTGCTACTGCCCAGCATTGGCAAGAACCTAAACACCTCTCTCTCAAACCAATAGCAATAGTTCCCCTGGAAGCACACTTTTACACACTTCCCTAAATGTTTTTGCATGAAAAAAAGAGATATATTGCCCTGAATGGGTCTTCTGGTTGATATTTATAGGATTGTAAAGTTGTAAAGCTAGCAAGTGGTAATAGCTTAGATTCTCTTAAATTTTGTGATTTAATACTTGATATGAGATAGTAGCACAAAATTAGAACTTTGAAAAAAAAAGGCTTGGTCACCTTCCCTAAAAGCTCTATTAATGACAATAATTTTATAGAGAAAATTGCTCCTCTTTGGACAGTGCCTCATCTGACTTGATGCTTTTTGCAGCAGAAGGTGAAATTACAACAATTACAAACTTGATCCTGTCCGTGATGGCTGAATTGACCCTTTGTAGGAACCTGGCTGATGTGTGAGTCTGTTATCTCTGCAAGGAGACCAGCTGTCTTCAGAATTGCTTTGGGGGCCCCATCATGTCATCGTGAAATTGCAGTTAGTAATCTTGCCACATTTTCCAGATTTGGCGCAGATAAGCTTGAGCACATCCGATTCCCTGGTTTCCAGTGTTATTTAGAGAATTGGATGACTTAAAGCACTTATTTTCTTCAACTCAATTCTCATCATAATCCATCAACATCACAGTGTTTTTATTCTCCATTTCATTTTTATATGATCCTATTAGCTGGGAGAAACCCAAGTGATATTTTTCTTTACGATGGCCTTGTCTCCTCATTGCCTTTGCTAGAACTCAGGGATTATATACTTTTTACTAAATTAGAATTTAGCCATCCTTTGACCAACTATTTTCATTCCTTGATTTTCTTCATTGGGTTTCCCTGGGGACAGACTGAAGACAGCTCCTTCTGCTCCATGCAAGTGATATTTACAACCTGTCCTTTTATGAGAAATGCTTCTCTTAGATTATAGAGGCTGAAACCTTGGTGTTAACTGCTGGTCACTCTAGTGTCTCTGTGCTGCATCCTTAAAAGTGAGAATGAGAGCTTGTATCGAGAGTGAGTGAAGCTTCCAAGCCTTAAGGAACGTGGCCATGTCATGGCTCCTCAGCCAAATTATGCTTCAGGATGTATGAAGGGCATCAATCCTGGAGATGTGTGCATGTTGTTCAGTTTCCTGTCACTCTAACCAAAAGACTGACATGAACAACTTACAGGAGGAGAGGTGTATTTGACTCATGGTTTCAGAGGTTCAGCTGATGATCAGCCATCTTCAAGGCAGAAACATCATGGCAGCTGTACATGGTGGAGGAGAGGGTGGGGAGAGAGAGAGAGAGAGAGAGAGAGAGAGAGAGAGAGAGAGATGAGAGAGGGAAGAGAGAGGAGGGAGGGGAAAGAAATAGGGAGAAAGGAAGGGCTGGCGAGAAGATAAACCCGTCCAGGGTATGCCCCTCATGACCTACTTCCTCTAACTAGGTCTCACCTCCCAGTAATCCATTCATCTCTCAATGGATTAATTCACTGATGCAGTCAAGGCCCTCATGATCCCACATTTGCCTAAAAGTCCCACCTTTGAGCCTTGCTGCATTGGGGACCCTGCTTTCAACACATGAGCTTTGGGGGGGCATTTCAGCTCCATAGCTTAACAGTGTGCCCCCCAGACTCCACCGCCACCACCATTAGATCTCCAGGTATAACTGACATTCCCTGTTATTAAGGAGCCAGTGATACCAAATGAGCTTATGCAGAAGTAGGATGCTGGCCTGCTTCAGGGACATTTGTGCTTCTCCTCAATCACTTTTCTATATTTTGTTAGAAATCTCACTGATCACAGGCCAGGATAGGAGGACCAAATTTGCTTTCCTCATTCACAGTCACATAAGGAATGCAGACTCCTCCTGTACAACTTTGTTCCTCCCCCATAGCAGTAGACAGGAAGATGATAAAGTATTGGCCATTCAGTTCAATTTGACAGAACACTTACTGAGGATCTGCTGCACTGGAAGTGGTGAGATGAATAAGAGATATGGTAGTTCTTGTGCATGTAGTGGATATTTTGTGGGAAATGCTGGGACTTAAGAGACATTGTCAGGGGGAAAGGCAGGGGAGTCAGGAATGGAGTTCAGGATGCTAACCTGAACTGTGCAATATTTCTCTCTCAACAGGTGGCTGGGATTGCACTATACTACACAACAGGTTCTCCAACACTTTGCATCCAAAGGAGTGCAAATCTCGGCCAGGATTCTGGTCCTTAAAGTGCTGTGGGTGGGGAGTGGCCTCAGCTATATGATTTGTCCATTTGTCCATGGCCCTTGCTATCTGGGTAGGGGTATTGAGTCAGGACCCTGTCTATAGAAACAAGGGTCAGTATAGGCTACATACACAGTCAGCATTCTGTCCAAAGAAGTAGGGGTTAGGGCATGGTTTCATTGTATTGACCACCCCATCCTCTTTCATATGTTTAGTTTACTTGGTTTCTGAAACAACAAATGGTGTCCTAGTCTCCTTTCCTGGTCCCTCCTCCTCTTCTGCCCTCTTATGCTGGAATGCCCCAGGGCTCAAAGTTTGATTCTGTCCTCTCTGACAACACTCACCCCATTATTCAGTCTCTTGGCATCAACAGTCTGATGACTCTCCAATGCTCATATCTAGCTGCAGCTTCTTTCCTGATCTGCAGACTCACTGACCCAAGAGTTGACTTAACATATCCTCTTGGGCTCCTCACACCCCCAGGTCCGAATCAAAAGTCTTCTTTCTGTCTGCTTCCTCTGCAACCTTCTACCTCTCAGCTGATGGCAGATCTGGTCTTCTAGTTGCTCAGGGAAAGAAGCCTCGGAGTCATCTTGGTTCCTCCCTGTCTGTGACACACAACTTCCATTCTGTCAGGAAATGCTGTTGGCTCTATCCTCAGAACATCCCTGGAGTACAACGTTTCCTACCAACCTTCTGTTCTCACCCTGGTGTGACACATGGACATCTCCAACCTGGATCGCACCCATCACTCCCCAGGTGCTTCTTGCCCTGCCCTTCCTGCACAATTTTCAAAGACATAGACAAAATGATTCTTGAAATGCCTCAGCCAGACCATGTTGCACTTTGAAAACCCTGCAATGACACCATTTCATTCCAATTAAAACCCAGTGTCTTTGTGAGAATGTACATGGTCCAACCTCAGTGACCTCTTGGACCCGAAGACCTCGTGCTCAGCAGCCCTGCTCCATCTCTCTGTTCCCTCCAGCCCTCACGCAGCTCCTAACAGTTTCTGCACTGCCTCCACCTCTGCTTTCCTCCTGTGATCTATGGCCTTGCTTTACTTTCCTCCTCCTAGTCTTTACCCAGTGGTACTTTCTTAATGTGGCCTGCTTAGGACATTCTATTTTACATCGCAATCTGCACCCACCTACCATCCTTCCTCAGCAGGCATTCCTGACTCTCATACCTTGCTCAGTGCTTCCTTTTCAACCAGAGGGATAGTCCGATTCCAATTAGTATTTTTTTTACTTCTTTATTATGTTTATTGTTTGTCTCCTTTCAACCTTCCTACCCCAACTGGATTGTAAGGTCCAGATGGGATTTTTTTGTGTAGTGCTGGGACTTGAACCCAGGGGTAATGTGCCACTGAGCAACATCCCCTGCCCTTTTTATTGTTTTTTAAAAAAATTCAAAACAGGATATTGCTAAGTTGCTAAGGCTGGCCTCAAACCTGTGATCCTCCTGTCTCAGCCTCCCAATTGAGATTTTTCATAGTTTTGCTCACTGTTACATTAAAAATGCATTAAGAAGGGTCTGTTGAATGAATTAATGAACCCAGAAATGTCATGCCTTTCCTCTCTCTATGTATATGTATAAGCATACATATGTATATACATATATGTATCACTTTCAAATACTAAAAGATTCTGAGTTTCAGTGTAGAAGAAAGTGGCCAATGGATTCTTATCCTCCCCCCGCCCCGTTGGTTTTACTCAGATCTAGAACATATTTGGTTATATTGCACTGAAGAATCTAGATGTAATTAAACATGACAGTGCTGGTTTCCTTCCTCTACAACTGCCAGAGGTAAAACAAAGACCCTCAGACATGTTTTGGGGAGAGCCAGGCTCCTGGTGAGTGACTTGTACCACACATTGATTCTCTTAGTAATTCCTGGGCATTTCATTCTCCGCATTAAACATAAGCTATATCAGCCCTGACATGCTAGGTTCAGTCTATTTGAGATAAGTGACTCTATTGCTGAGATATGCCAGTTGAGTACGCCGCCCTGAGGCACAGCAGTCGTCTTTGCTGGCATTATCAGTGCCATGGAAAAGCTGCCTTTATCACACCCTTCATTGCAAAGACATATAAAACATCCTTCCCCTTGGAATGCAGAGCTATGCATCTTGGCCATTTCTTCACGTAGAAGACTAAAAAAGGCATGCATTCAGGAGTAGAAGTGACCGGATCCATATTTCCCATAATAATGAATCACGATCAGGAAATAATGTTAACTCCAACCCTTCCCTTCTCTAGGAATAAGGTATTGTTGACATGTTTCAGACATTAAGCACTGCCTTCAAGTGTTTGGGTTCTGACACTGTCAGGAGTACTTTTAATTATCTTTAACTCTTCGCCATCAGGAAGATGGTCGATTCTGATGGCTGACCTTTGCACTGGAATCTGCTCTAGCTCTTTGTGCATTTTTGGAGGAAAGAAAGAAAAATGCATTGCTGATGGTTCTGCAATATAAAAGAAAGGAGAGGGAGAAAAGAACAGGACCTTCCTGAACTCATGTTTTGGTTTTCCTCTAAAACAGTTTTGTGATTTCTAGCAATTCTCTCAAGACTGGAAGATAACGATTGCATTGTAGATGTAACAGCCTTAATTAGTAAAATTGACAAGAAAATACTTATCTCTTCATATTGAATGACAGGAAAACACAACTTGGGGAATTTGTGACTTATGATTGAACAGAATCACATTTTAGTCTTACATATTTGTCTCAACCTGATTAGTTCATGGGCAGGTTTTTATTTGGCTTTCTGGATCATGAATATTCTGAATTCTTAGCTTTTCTTATCAGCAAAGAAAAGCAATTTACAACACAGGATCTGAACAAACAAAGTACTTCAGACTCTACAGTTTTTCCTACCGCAGAAGCTAATTCTCAGCTTAAAAGGGAAGCTCACTATTTTCTTTTCCTATATTTCTCCATAAAAGAAAAACAGTTTCATTATTTTATTTCCTAATTTTCTTAAGGAAAAGACTTGTACTTTTAAATTCCACAATGCTAAGCCCAAGACACTTTTTCTATCTGTACTGTCTCATGAAAGGATAATTTACTAAAACAACTATCTCTTCTAAAAACACAAATATTGGTCAAGCATAGAACCAGTCCCTCCTCTGCACATCATCAACTGCCCCCTCTCGTGTACGAGACACCAGCATCATCATGCACACATGCAATCCACAGTGTGGGGTATTATTTGCTATAGGAAATTGACTAAAAGTCTGCTCTAATTTTCTCTGAGTACATTTGTCATTATTTCTGTGTTAGTTTCAAAAGTCTTATCAACAAATAGTGTAGTTTGTACTCTTTTCCTTATATAGAAAGAGCTTTGAAATGCCTCTTTTCTTTTGGTCTGACACATGATGCAAGTGGCTGAATTAATTCTGGGACACTAAGCATTACTATTCTTGTTTTTCCTGAGAAGACATTGTGTCTCCTTTGAAAATGAACCAGAAGTACTAGTGATTTTTTAGCACTGTTGGGGGAGGCTTCCTCACCACATTGGGATTTTATTATTTTTTTTTTAGTGATTTGTTTTGGTCTCTGGGAAGCTGGAGGAAGAGCACTCTGAGAGCGCTGGGGATGACTGACACGGATTCTTGTCTCTACCCATTAACTAGGACAAGCCTGTGTAATCGCAGACCTTGCTTAATAGGGTCCAGGAACCAAAAGAGTGTCATATTTGTAAATATTTCCTTCAAAAATGGGGAAGGCTTTCACTGTTTGTCCAGATTGGTAATGTAAATCCAGATGAATGAATTAAGTGGCAGAGCAAGAATTGGTTTCTTGTACTTCTGGCTGGGCTGCAAGGTTAGGCCCCAAGAACAAGGGAAGAACCTCCTGTGGTAGGCAGTGCCTGCTTCTCTCTGGCCCACTGCCATGCTTCTATTGAGGTCTACCTGAACAAAAAAGTGAGGACTTTCTATAGGAGTATGGGTGTGTGAATGTGTCTCTCTGCCCACAAATCCAAAATCCATTTCCAGAGATGGAATAACACACAAAGGACAAGGGGTTAATAGAGTGCTCGGTTCAATCAATACCCATCCCAGATACTCATCACTGTATTTTCTAATCATATTTTGTTTTTTTAGATGATTGTGCTAAATTACTGTAGGAGAAAATTCACTTGTCCCAGCACATGGAGCCTTGCTCTCCCTTCCGTCCCCTCTTTATATTTACAGCATCATTATGAGTGGTATTTCATTTTAAAATTGTGTGTGTGTGTGTGTGTGTGTGTGTGTGTGTGTGTGTGTGTGTTTGTTTGTCTGTCTGTCTCTTACTGGGGATTGAACCCAGGGGCATTCTAACTCTAAACTACATCCCCATACCCTTTTTATTTTTTATTTTGAAACAGGGTCTTGCTAAGTTTCTGAGGCCAACCTCAAACCTGAGATACAGCTGTCTCAGCCTTCCAAATACTGGGCTTACAGGCATGTGCCACAGAACCCAGCTCCATTTTAAAACTTTATAAAGAACTTTATTGAGGTATTCTTGATTTATAATAAACTGTACCTATATAAAATATGTAATTTGATAAGTTATATATAGGCATATATATGAAACCATCAAAAATCATTTAACAATCACAATAATGAGCACATCCATCAAGCCCAAAGGTTGGTTTGTGCTTGTTTATAACTCCACCCTCCAGATTGCCAACCCCCTGTCCACAGACAACTACTGACAAGTTTCCTGTTACTGTCAATTAGTTTGTATTTTCTGGGATTTAATATAAATGGAATTATATACTTAGCAAGGTTTTTCTTTTTTTATGTATGTTTTTATTGGTGCATTGTAGTCTCACATCACAATGAGTATCAGTTTGGTGTTGACATACATGCACACAGCTCTTAGTGTCCCTCCCCCCGCCTCCCCCCCACATGTGGCACCGAGAATGATGTTGGTATAATCTCATATGTACACATTGTTTATGATAGTAATTCCATAGATTCACTTCTTTCTTGCCCTTCCCCTTCCCTTGTACCCCTTCCCTTGCACCACTGAGGGTTCTCTGTTGTCATTGGAGTCCCTTTTGTGTCCCCACGACTCCCTACGTTGCGCATATTCATGAAAATATATGTCCCTTCTTTTTTTCTGATTGGCTAATCTCACTTAACATAATGTTCTCCAGATCTTTCCATTTTCTTGCAAATGATGTTATTTTGTTCTTCTTTATTGCTGAGTAGAATTCCATTGTGTGTATTTCCCATAATTTTGTAATCCATTCATCTGTTGATGGACATCTGGGTTGGTTCCATAATTTGGCCACTGTGAATTGTTAGCACAGTTTTTCATGTTTCTTTCACTCACCATACTGATTTACGATTCATCCATGTTGTTTTATAAAATGTTTATTGTTGAGTAGTACTCCATTCTATGGACATACAGCAATTTCTTTATCCTGCTGATGGCAATGTGTGTCATTCCCTATTGTTGACTACAGCAAACAAAGCTACTAGTAACATTAACGAACAAGCCTTTGTATGGACATAGGCTTTAATTTACCTTTGGTAAGTACTCTGCAGTAGAATGGAAGATTTGTGTTTCATTTTATGAAGCTGTCAGACTGTTTTACAAAGTGTGTGTACTATTCCCATTCCTGCCAGCAGTGGTTGGGAGCTCCGTGTCTTCCATGTCCTTGATGTAAGTTGTTAAGGTCACTCTTTTCTTTTTTTAAAAGTTTCTAATAGCTGTGATTTGAAATCTTTTTTAAAAAATATACTTTCATTTATACTTTTATTGGTGCGTTACAATTATACATTTTATTTTTTAATTTTTTTTAACTTTTTATGTTCATTTATTGGTGCATTGTAAATTATAATTATACATGATGTACATACACAATTATACATTTTAATGAGGTTCAGAGTGATAGAAACATGCAGGTGCACATCATCTCGTGCATTCCCCACTGTATCTCTCCCTCCCATACATATTATTGAGATTAGTATTGATAACTTCATATATGTACTTAACATTATTTGAACTATTTCCTTCACCAAGTTTCTCCCTTCCTCTCCTAACCTCCCTCCCCAAATACCCTTCCCAAATACTGTTCTACTGGTCTCCCTCCTCGTTTATCTGCAGTCATTTTTGTTTCCCAGTTTCTCTCTAGCTTCCACACATGAGAGAAAACATACGACCCTTTGCTTTCTGAGACTGGCTAATCTCACTTAGCATAATATTCTCTAGTTCCGGTCATTTTCCTGCAAATGAAATAATTTTTTTTTTTTTGCGGTACCGGGGATTGAACGCAGGGACGTTCTACCTCCGCGCTACACCCCCAGCCCTATTTTTTTTTTATGCTTTATTTTTTAAACCGGGTCTCACGAAGTTGCGGATGGCCTCGCTAGGTAGAGAGAGACAGAGAGAGAGAGAGAGAGAGGAGAGAGGAGAGAGAGAGAGATAGATCAATCGATCAATCGATTGATCGCGCGCGTGCGCACATGCGCGCTGAGGCTGGCCGCGAACCCGGATCCTCCGGTCTCTGCCTCCCAAAGTACTGGGATTACAAGCATGCGCCACCACGCCCGGCTAAATAATTTTGTTCTTTATGGCTGAGTAGAATTCCATCGTATGTATATACTATAGTTTCATAATCCATTCATTTGTTGATGGACACCTAGGCTGGTTCCATAATTTGACTACTGTGAATTGTGCTGCTATAAAGATGGATATGTATGTATCACTATAATATTCTGGTTTCATTATATGGTTTTAATTTGTGTCTCCTTAATGACTTCCAGTATTGAGCCAATGTCTAATGACTGATGTGTATGCACTTATTGGACATTCATGTATTTTTTTGGTAAAACATATATTCAAATATTTGGCCCATTAAAATATCTTTAAATTTTCTTTTTCATTATTTTAGAGTTCTTTATATATTCTGATTATAAGTTATTATCAGTTACATAATTTGAAAATATTTTTCTCTCAGTCTCGGGCTTGTCCTTTTATTATCTTACCAATGTCTTTTGTTAGGAAGGGATTCTTAAATCTCTTATGCTTTTATTTTACTTATTGTGTTGTGATTATACATCATAGTCAGATTCAAAGTGATACATAAATATGTGCACACAGTACTTGGTGTGTTTCCCTCCACATTATACCCTGCTCTCCCTCCCTCCCTCTGCATACATATCAGTGGGATTGATAGAGATGCTTTCATGTATGGAAATAATCTTATTTGAAGTGTTTCCTTCCTCAAGCCTCATTTCCTCCCTCCTGATCTCCCTACCCTATTCCCCCCACTTCTACTATTCTACTGGTTTCTCTTCTCATTTGGTTAAAGTCTCTTTTGTATCCTATTTTCTGTAGTTTCCACATATGAGAGAAAGTCTATGACCCCCGACTTTCTGAGACTGGCTGATCTCGCTTAGCAAAATGTTCTCTAGATCCATCCATTTTCCTGCAAGTGACATAGTTTTGTCCTTCTTTATGGCTGAGTAAAATTCTATGTATGTATATATGATATTTTCATTATTCATTCACATGTTGACAGATACCTAGGTTGATTCCATATTTTGGTTACTGTGAATTGTGCTGTTATAAGCATGGATATGCGTGTATTACCATAATTTTATGTTTTACATTTAGATTTGTGATACAATTTTGAGTTAATTTTAGGACAAGGTGGGAGGTATGAGTTCTCACTGTCTGTCTGTCTGTCTCTCTCTCTCTCTCTGTCTTTTTGTACATGGATGTTTAAATTACCAATTGTTCCTTTTAATCTTTGCCAGAAATCAGATAATTATACATGTTCTGGTCTATTTCTAGACTCATTGTTATGTTCAGTTGGCATATTTGCCTAACTTTGTTCTTATTCATATAGTTTTTATGGGATAGTTTATGTCCTTTGCATTTCCATATGAATTTTAAAAATAGTTTGTCAATTTGTATTTTTAAATAGCTTGCTGGAATTTTTGGAACACATTGATTCATTTAGAACTAATTGATATCTTAAGAATACTGAATATTCAATCCCAAGAAACAGTGCATCTCTTCATATTTAGGTTTTTATTTTCACTCAGCCATATTATCTAGTATTAAGTGTACATATTTTATACTCTTGCAAGATTTATCACTGATAATTTCATTTCATTATGATATTATAAATCACATTAATTTTAATTTCAATCTCCAACTGTTTGCTGTTGGTATATAATAATATCATTGATTTTTACAAACTAGTTTGTTTTTATCACACAATGCTATTTAACTCATTTATTAGTTTTTGTATAGATTCCATGAAATTTTCTACATAAACCATGTCACTGGAAAATAAAGACAATTATACCTTTTATTTTCCAATTAAGATTTTTCTGATTTATTTCTCTTGACTGTTGTACTAACTAGAGCTACCTATATAAGGTTGACAGAAGAAATCTGCAAATGGAGGCAGTTTTAATTGCTCTTTATCAATTTGGATGCCTTTATTTTGTATAATGTATAATGTATAATTTATTTTGTATAATGCCATTTATTTTGTATAATGCCATTATTACATTATGGCACTGGCTTGAAATTCCAGTACTCTGTTGAATAATAGTGGTGAGTGAACATCCTTACCTTGTTTTCAAATTTAGAAAAAAGCTCTTACTCTTTCAGCCTTAAGTGTATATAACTAGTAGGTTTTTAATATATTTCTTTGTCCTATTTAAAAAGTTTCTAGCCTACATTGCTTTTTATTAGGGATGAATGCCCATTCTTGTCAAATGCTCTTTCTGCATTTCTGAAGATGATTTTTAAATTATTATTGTGAAAAAGAAATATTGTGGTGAATTATATTGATTATTATTAAATATAAACAGAATTTTAAGTCCTGGGGTAAATCTCACTTGGTTATGAAATATTTTTATTTTTGGGTATCATTGTATTTGCTTTGCTTAAATTTTTGTTAATTTATACATATAATATACATATATATGTGTAAATACTATATAATATATATATAATACATAGGATATTGATGTGTAGCTTTTCTTATAATGACTATCTAGTTTTGTTATCAGAACATGTTAGAAAGTATTCTCTTTCCTTTGATTTCTGGAAAAGATCATGTAGAATTGTTGATTTCTCCCTTAAAAGATTTATAAAATTCATGAAGTCATTCAGTGCTTGGAGTTTTCTTTGGAGGTATTTTTTATTTCCTACAAATTCAATTGCTTTAATAAATATAGAACTTTTCAAATGATCTATTTCTATTTCAGGAGCTTTGGTAGTTTGCATTCTTCAAGAAATTTCTCTTTCATCTCAACCATTGGGTTCACTAACTTGTCAAAATATTCCTTTATTATTGATTTTAAATATGTAGAATCTGGCCTGGCATGGTGATGCATGCCTGTAATACCAGTACTTGGGAGGCTAAGATAGAAGAATCATAGGTTTGAGGCTAACCGCAGCAACTTAGCTAGACCCTGTTTCAAAATAAAAATAAAAAGGAGGTTGAATGCCTCTGGGTTCAATCCACAGAAATAAATACATACATAAAGAAAAAACAAACAAACAAACAAACAAACAAACAAATAAATAAATAAATAAAATATGCATAGTCTGAATGATGTCACCTTTCTCTTTTCTGAAATGAGCAGTTTGCGTCTTCTCCCTCTGTTTTCCCCCAAGTCTATCTAGCTAGAGGATAATCAATTCTATTGAATTCCTCAAGGAAGCTTTGAGTTTTTTCTCTATTCTTCAATTATTTCATTGATTGCACCTTAGTTTTTATTGCTTCGTTTCTTTTGTTTATTTGCCTTTTATTTTATTTACTTTTTTGTAGTTTTTCAAGATAGCAGATATGGTGATTTAATTGAGAAATTTCTCTTTTTAAAAATATTAGTGGCCAGGCGTGGTGGCGCACGCTTGTAATCCCAGTACTTTGGGAGGCAGAGACCGGAGGATCTGGGTTCGCGGCCAGCCTCAGCTCTCTCTCTCTCTCTCTCTCTCTCTCTCTCTCTCTACTTAGTGAGGCCCTCCGCAACTTCGTGAGACCCGGTTTCAAAATAAAGTATAAAAAATAGGGCCGGGGGTGTAGCGCGGAGGTAGAACGCCCCTGGGTTCAATCCCCGGTACCGCAAAAAAAAAAAATATTAGTGTTTAATGATATGCTGCTCTTCACATAGCCTTATGTGCATCCCACGATGTGTGTGTGTGTGCGTGCATGTGTGTGTGTGTGGTAGTGGGGATAGAACCCAGGGGTGTTCTATCTCTGAGCTACCCCCTCAGCCCTATTTTATTTATTTATTTATTTATTTATTTATTTTTAAACAGAGCCTCACTAAGTCACTGAGGGCCTCATCAAGTTTCTGAGGCTGGTCTTGAACCTGTGATCCTCCATCCTCCTGTCTCAGCCTCCCAAAGACTATGATTACAGGCATGTGGCACTGCACTTGGTTCCACAGCTCTCTCTCTTTTTTTAAATGTATTTTCTGTATTTAGGAACACATTTTATGATGTTATGGTATTCATATAGACAGCAAAAATGTAACTATAGTGAAAGAAATGAAGATATTCATCATCTTACTTTGATTCAGTTTTTTCTGTTTTTTTTTTGGTGGCAAGAGCAGTTAAGACCTGTTCATTTAGCAGGAATCCCAAGTGCAGTGCAATGTTGTACATTACAGTTCTCATGCTGTACACTAGATCTCTAGACTTGTCCATACTACACATTTGCTATTACGGATCCTTTGATCTTCACCTATCCATTTCCTACTCCCTACTCATACCCCTGGTAACTGTTTTGCTTTCTATCTCTGTATATTTGAATTTCTTTTAGATTCCACATATGAATGAAATCATGCAATATTATACTTTCTGTGCCTGTCTTACTTCACATAGCATAATGTCCTCCAGGCTTTATCCATGTTGTTGCAAATAGCAAGATCTCATGTATACATATGGACAGAGAGAGAGAACACACACTTCTAGGTGAGTTGGTGGTAAATGGAGAAGGAAGCAGGTGGAGGAAGTTGATAATCCGATGCAAATCAAAGAGGACTGATGACTCAGGTGACATGCCAGCTTCCAACATTCGCAACTCTATCCCCAAAGAAATTCCCCTTTCTGTATCAAAAGAGAAGAATGCTTTCAAACTAGAACCCTTGTAGACTTTCTGAAAGATTTAAACTTCCTATGTCAATTGCTGATCTAGAAAAATAGCAGACAGTTTCAAATGCAAAAAAAGCAGAATTCATATAAAACAAGTATTTATAGAAAATACAAAGGAAAAATGAATATTATTAAGATAAAAAAAACATTTCTCCACAATGAAACAGAAGAAAACTAATGTAACACTCTGTCAGGAACTAAGTAACATAAAACATTCGCAGATGTTAAAGAACACCTTGGTTGTAAATTCAAAACGTTAAGTCAGAGTTAAAAAACCAGAAGTAAAATGATAAAAATGTTAAAATTAGGTGGCATGACAATTGATCAAATTCTGGAAAGATTTTGAAGAAAGGACAATCTAAGAAATGAAGACTAGCTGATAAGTTCCCAAAGAAAAACGGACTGATTATAACAGAAAAAAGAAGCAAATACAATTAAGGAAGAGTTGCATGACCTGGTGGTCCAAGGTCACAAAGACAAAAGGGGCATGGATAATAAGAACTGAAGAGATAGAAATTACCCAATTAACAAGCTAGGTCTAATGGAGAAATATAAGACCCTATGCTCAGTAATTAGAAAAAAATCATTTTTCAAACATACATGTAATAATTATCAAAATTATCCATATACTAGGATATTAGTTAAGTCTCAATAGATATAAAAGAATGATTAGTATGTAAATTATAATTTTTACTGATAATGAAATTATATGAGATTTCAACAATGAAAACATTTCTTACTAAAAATCTTCACATGTTCAGAAATTTAAAACATATACTTCTAAGTAATATATAGGCCAAAATAAAATCATAATAAATACTAGATGATACATAGGATGTAAAATAATAAAACCATCATACTGAAATTTATGGGATGCTGAGAAGTGATGATTCAAGAAAAACTTAGAAGTTTAAATGCTCATTTTAGGAAAGAAAAAATTTGAAAGTCTATAACTTCTATAACTGAGAATCTAGTTTAGGAAATCTGATAGGGAATAACAGATTAAAGACAAAAAGAAGGAAAAAATAAGAACTATAACGCAAAGTTGATTCTTTGGAAAGATAACTGAAAAATATTCTGAAAGACTGCAAGCTAGCGAGACCCCGTATCAAAACAAACAACAAATAGGACTGGAGTATAGCTCAAAGATAGAATGCCCCTGTACTCAATCTTCAGCACAAAAAAAAGAAAAAATATTCTGAAAGATTGAGTAAAGGGAAAAGGAAAATAAAAGCAATATTCACAAAAAAGTACTTTTTGTCTTAAAAAGCAATAACATAATACAAAAATTATACTTTTCTATAAATTAAGAAATCTAGCCAGGCGTGGTGGCGCACGCTTGTAATCCCAGTACTTTGGCAGGCAGAGACCGGAGGATCCGGGTTTGTGGCCAGCCTCAGCGCTCTCTCTCTCTCTCTCTCTCTCTCTCTCTCTCTCTCTCTCTCCCT